>JAVQJF010118628.1:0-21810 GCA_036023855.1 Gadopsis marmoratus
CCTGTCTCTGACCAAGACAGGACAGGGATGTGCACTGGAGTTGGTCCCCGGTCGCCATAGAAGGCTGACCACTGCTCCAGCTCCCCTCGGAAGAAGGATAGCCGGATGGGTCAAAAGCAGAGGATACATTTCAACGTGTATGTGTGTGTTTGCGCTGTTCTCTGCATATGTGTATCATGATTGACCATTCAACGATCCAATTATTATTATTAGGGTGACGTAACAATTTACCAAGCATCGTTATACTCTCAAATGAGTTTAGCTGTTTCCCTGCAGACACAAAGAATTGATGATGAGAGGAGAAGCACAAATAGAAGCCACAGCAGTCTGGCAGACAGTGGAGGCCCAAGGGTCAAAGAACTGTTCCTGGGACGGATGATCACATGTTTGAATCTACTGATTGAATGGAAAATGTGCTTGGGTGTTTAAATCAACTGATTCAAAGCATTTCTCTCTCTCTTGAGCAATACACTCAGTCACAATCGATTGTAACATCAATACCCTGTTAGAAGATTTCATGGGGCTCTTCCAACTGGCTGTTAAGGGGAAGGTCATGTTTCCCTGCTTGCATGAGAAATCTCCCTTTAAGTTATATGAGGGGCTTCAGTTTATTACGTATTTTGTCAGCTGTAAACGAAATCAAGGAAATAATTCTTGAATTGAAGAAATAAAGGTGGACACAGAGCTATGTCTCAGTGCAACATGATACTCAGCAGGTTACAGTCTCTGGACATTTAGAAAAATAAAAGGTACTGGTACACATAGATCATTTAGACTTTTCCACAACAGATGTAAGGACTAAAGTTTTAATGAGATTGTATTGTAACGTGACAAAGTGGAGGAAATAAAATTTCCAATGTCTCTTATCCAACATAAGAAGACAGTAGGAGCCAATAGCTGGTATCAGTACGGCCAGTGTAGATGCTGATTGGTTATGTGGCAGCAGCATGATTAACTGCAACATCTACACAGAAGGTAGGGTGAGGTTCAGCCAGAGAGGAAATATACAAATGAATTGTTCTTGCAGTCAAAAGACTGGGTTTAATATGTTCAAAAGTAAAAAACATATTAAAAAAGAAGTCACGTATCAACAAACAAATGAGCAATAAAATGATCAGGAAGTTTGGAAACAACTAAACTCACTATAGTTAACCTCAGTTTTCTTTTATGTCTTTTAGTAGAATATACTTCTATAGTAATTATTAAAAATGTTTTCCTTTTTTGCTCCTTTTAACTGAATAATCCTGTCTGGGGTGGCCCCTCCTTGAACTCCTGACAGACATAGGAAAAATGAAAATGAAAGACAAGAACCTATCTCTCCCCACACCAGGCTGTCTCCCACCGGGTCTCAGGGCTGACAAGGAAGGGAAACCCATGCCTGATTCAGCATAAGCACCCTCTCTAATACATCAGTTTTAATTCATATTCAAGTGCGTGTTTTTCTTTGTCAAGTCAACCTTATTATTACAGTTGCCTAACCTTAACTACATCTTAACCATGATTGAACCATGGGTTTTAAGATAGGCGTACCTTAGACCAGTCTCCGGTCTTCCATTCGTAACATTTGGAGTGGTCCTCACAGAGCTCCTCTCGAGTGGGCTGGGACAGAGGATCACAAAGACCCTGAGGATTTGTACACGACACTGTCCGTCTGCGAACACCTTGACCACAGTCTGATGAACACTGGAGGAAGTGACGGAAAAATAATATAATTGAATTATTCTAAAGAATAAGGCTGGTTGGTTTTCCCCGAAGAGACCAAAACCAACAGAACAAGAGTTTATCCTGCTAACAAGATCGTGTAACCACACCGTTGTGTAGCTTATTCTTCTGTGCCATACATATCATTGTTTTCAAAAAAGTAACATATAAAAGAGCCACACTTTGGCACAGCTTGACATATTTTTACAATTACTAGTGTTGACTTTATTGTGATAAACATGGGCAATGTGGTCTATACTGAAACAACTCCACATCTGCATTTCTGATCTTTGAAGACTAGCTCACTGTTGGGTAATATTGCTTTTCTGTTTTAAGTAGCTGAGAGAAATTAATTCATAGCAAAGGAATATGTCATCTAGAGGAATTTGGCAAGGAAATTACAGGAAAACAATACTGCATTTCCAATGAGGAATGTTTTAGGCTCTGCCGAATATATTAAAAATATAAGATTTGGTGAACATTGAATAAGATTTGTAGAAGAAATGTGGCCAATAACCAAATGCTGGTCAGTGATGTCAAATGAATATCCTATATCTTTGAATCACAAACATAAAACGGTCATAAAATATATCTGAGTCAAAACTGCTGGGCAAAACTAATCAGGGTCCCATTTCCCCAAAGCATCTTTAGGGTCACATGACCATAAAATTCATCTTACAAACATTCTGAAAGTGATGTTTCCCAAAAGCCTCATAATTTAAGGAATGATTATAGATTATCAAGTGCCTACTACTCACTCATAGAGGGCTACGAGCATCTTAAGAAGCTCTGAAACCTGCAGGAAGAACCAAATACTACATCTTTTAAGTTTTTATTGTTGTCGCTCACTGAAATGCATCTTTTGGTTGATACTATGATCCTGACCACTTATAGTCTTTGTTAAGTGTTGTTTGATGTGAGTGTGAAAAGTAAAATGAAAAGTGAATGACTCTGTTGCATTATGTTGCAAACCTTTTTAAATTTGTTATTTTTTATTTTTTAAATGGTGGGTACGTGACCTCCCTCTTAAGTGACGCCTTGTGAATGAATTTAAGAGCATTTGTAGGAACACTGTCAGGAAACACTCTTCACTTCTAAGATCAGTCATCAATGGGAAATGATGCCCAGATCCAACAATAGTTTTTCCATAACATCAGCACAGTCTGTGTATGATGTACCTTGGACCACTCTGAAGCCTCCCACACAGTGAGGCAGAGGCGGCCCTCACAGCCCTGCAGAACAGGAGGTTTTCCTCCTTGGCAGTAGAGGTCCCTGGTGTGGATGAGTGAGCCATTCTGTAGGTGGTAAACACAAACCACCTCCCTCTGCTGAAAACCTTTTCCACATGTGACAGAGCAGGATCCCCACTCTCCTGTCACCCACCTGTGAAAAACAAGTGTTTACCAGACAGATCATAACATGCAGTCCATTTGCTTTGGTTATGAATGGTAAAATGATTGAGCCTTATGTCAGCTAATCTTGAACAGCCTAACTGACCAAATCATTATTTTATGGTCACGTCACAGGTTAATGCCAAAAGCTGTGTGGTCAGCTATATATCGACATTTAAAATGACTGATCACAGAGAAAGAGTCAAGAAATTTCTCTTGTTAACTTTGCTGCCACAAAACCAAGTGTGATTGGGCAGCTACTCCACTATACCTTTGCCAGTTACTCTGCTGAGCATCAGCCTGCCAAGCCTCAGTTCAGTCCCTTCCTGCTCTCTATGCTCACTATCACTGTGTTACAGCCAAATTCACAAAATAGCTGTTCTCATTTCCATATTTTTCTGATTCTGTTGTCTTACAAAATAATATCTGTGATTTCATCATGACTCATGAATGCTAGTTGTTGACCAGCAGTAATTTTCAAGCTGCTGCACTGCGGTGCTGATGATATCATTGTTTTATAATTGAGGGTTAGTGACAGCAGCTGTGCAGTGTATTTGGCTATAATGACATTTAAAATGAGTGCTCACAGAGAAGGTTTGAAGTGACAAATAGTTCATCTTACCTTTACTGCCACAAAACCCCTGACCCTCACCTGGCAGCTTACATCATTGTTTTGTAAAAGCAGTTTTCCCTTGTACACACTGAAACACCAAGCTGGTGTTTTAAGATTTATACACTCTGTAAACTGTTTTAGAAATGCTTAGTTTTTGTATGGGGAAAATGCTGTTTTATTCTAGACATAGGGTTGAAACACAGAGAAAAGGATGAGTTTACCAGCTTAGAGCACCTTTCAAACAAAGAAACAAAGTGTAATGATGATGATTAACGTATATGTAGAGCTAATATAATAATGCACAAAATCACTCCAGGTATTCTGAAAATAACTTGGCACAAGTACCTAAGACATATAGTGGTTATGCCATATACTAATTATGCCATGACAATGATGTCAGTGATTCGTATGCTCATATGGGGTTATGAAAATGGCATGGTTGTGACATTTAAAACGTATAATAGAATTGATCAAATCAAAACTGATCTTACAAGGAGCAACTGAAGGCAAGTTAAAAGGTGATTGAAAGAAGTCAGATCAATGACAATGAATGACCACTAAATGTATTAATCTTAGTTTTACAGACTACTCCAAATTCAATTATTTTAAATTATGAGTCTGTCTTGAAACTTGCTAACGCAGGTTTTTAAGCAACCAGCAGCCACAAAAACTACAGTTAAGTGTGTGTGTGTGTGTGTGTGTGTCCGTCTCACCGATATTGGCAGGGGTGAGAGTTGCAGAGTCGCACTTGGGGGAGTGGTCGGTTCTCAGGTTGACAGTAGCTATCGTTGACCACCTCCATGGTTTTGTTGGCTATCCTCATGCAGGAAACCACTGTCCTCCTCTCACCTGCAAACACACACACATATATATGTCAGCGCTTCATCTGTTCTGAGGCAATCTTGGAACCCACTGGCTACTGTCTGATGACGACTTTGGCTCTGGAGCAACAGCCAATATTTCGGGACTTCTGGTGTAGCCAGTGGATATTCGGTTGATATATAACAGTTGATAATTTACCTTTAACAATATAATCTGCATTATGAAACAGTGAAACATCAATATCAATGTGTATACAAGTGAATCACAATCAATGTATTCAGTATGTACTGTATTTCACTTAAAATGTGAGGCCTGCATTAGAAGAAGAGGGAGCAGGATCAATGTGTGTCAGACCAAAGCTACTGTCACTCATTAAAGAAGGACAGCTACCGACTGTCCTCTGTATGGCATGGATGCTCATAACGGCCATGCACCTGTGTTAGTTGGAAATCCGCAACATACTTGAGTTAGAAAAAACAAGCCATCCTAATATTTCACATATGATATCTTTCAAAAGCAGAACATGCCTACAGACACAGACACACGCTACCTATCAAAATAGCTTGTGCCTGTAAACACAAACACACAAACACACACACACTCACGCAAACAGAATGTACACCTTAGAGAGAAGCTGTGTGTACATGATGAGACATGACTATACGTAGGCACAAGAAACAATAGTCACATCTGACCTCACATGTCAATATGATTTAATTGGCCATCTGGGCTCAGGACGGTAAAATAAGAGAGAGGGGGCCTTTTGATTAGCCCAATCCTGAGGAATGAGGCACACGAATAGGCTAGTTTTGAGGGAGAGTGCGGAGAGTTGCTATCTCTTGGTTGTCTCCTAAGTTGTAACACCTTCTAAGTCTATATAAGAGCTTGTACTGACATTGTGTTTTCAGCTCTGGTACCAGGACCATCTCAATTTATTTCTGTAGTGCGGAAAATACTCTTACATCGAAACTCTGACCTTCTCCAGTCAATTCTTCAAACTTGGGTGAGACATCAATAGCAAAGCAACTGAGAAAAAGAAAACGTGCTGGGACAGGTGATCCAGACTTAGACTGGCCCAGTCCTGGACATCATTTCCACAACACAGTCTTCCTTTTTTGTGCACCAGTCATTGACACAAGAAATAAATTACATTATTATATTATTATAAACAGATATCTGCAATTTGAATTCAGATTAATTGAAAAAGCTAATCAAAAGCTGAATCTTCGTCAGACTATAGCCGATGGGTTCGGAGATTGCATTTTGGTTAATACTTTTCGCATGTTTTGCTTTCCCCTCAAACTGTTTACCTGCATGCAACCAAAGCCCACTCAAACGGTATTGGTCAATCCTACTCGGATTACAAAGGGAAACCCGAATGCTCCCGATACACAAATCTTGTCCTTTGACTATAGATTCTGCATTCATATGCATATATCTTTTTATAGAGATTAGTTCTGAAAGATTTTGGAACATGTCCAGAAAAGAGAAGAGAGAATAAGGCAGGTGGCTCTTTGAGTTTGCACCTGTAATTAACCAATTTGTAATTAACTAACACCCTCCAGTGAACTACATCAAGACCTAAGCCTAATGCAAAGTATATTGTCTAGTGTGATTGGGGCTTTGAGTACAAAGTTCTGTGCTCATTCTCGGCTAATGTAAATTCAATAGTTTTGTATATATACATATTTTTTGGTTTTGCATGCAGTACTTACTATACCTGCTGCTCTTTTTGAACTATCACCTTTGATGCTGTAACACCTCAATTTCCCCACTGAGGGACTAATAAAGGATTATCTTATCTTGTTTTAAATTAGGATTATGGACCAAATTTGCCTCACAAGCATAATAAAAAGATCTTGACTGGCAGTATCTGTCTCATTATGTTCTGTCAAGTCAGGTCAGGTCAAATCAAGTGTATTTGTAAAGCCTAATGTCATATACAGTGTCTAATCATTCCTGAACCCATGAGATCTCTCAAAGAAAACAACAATAAAATTCCAAAAAGCATCAACATATATGGCAGAAACCTTGACATAAGCAATAAAAAGAGAAACAAACCAGATGACACTTTTTCATTCCTGTAACTTCTATAATTTTACGGTTGAGACAACCTCATTTCCCAACAGAGATTGTATATTATGTAAAATTATGTGATGGTGTGTGTGTGCAACCTTGAGTAATAGTTTAATAGTGTGTTACCTCCTCCACATTGGACAGTACAGTCCTGCCAGCTGCTGTGTGTCCAGATGTAGAGATACTCTGGTTCCCTCTGCTCCACATTGCTCCTGTCCTGAGTTGTGTTCAGAGATACTGTGTACTCATAGTGGATTCCATAGCTCTGGTCATGAAAGAGCAGCACCTGGGAATATGACAAAGTGATATTAAAGAAACAAAGTGAAAATAAAGAAAATGTTTTTTTAAATTTCCTCTGTTCAGCTCTGAATACTTTAGTAGTTCCTACATGAATCTCTGTGATTTTAAGTTTAGTTTCACTCCTATGATCTTGTTTGTACTTTAAGATTTACTGATTTACTTAACTGTTTACTAGAGATGGGATGATTTGATACCTGATTTGGTACCATCATGAGACTTGGGTGCCAATTCGATATGTTAACAAGTATTGCTATTTGATATTACAATTTATTACAAATTTTGTTTGCATTTTTAACACTAGACCATGGACCTATTCATTATTAATTAATTATTAATGATTAATCAATAATTCATTATTGAGAATGATTAACTTTTGACAATGTTTTAATTTTAACCACTGCAACTTTTTTAGCCTATGGAACTAGTTTAGCAGCCCAGTATTAGCAGCCCAGTAAAATCACAGACCAATTGCATGTATTGTAAATAATCTCACGTTACTACTTGTTGGCTACTCAGCCAATGAAATTTGTGCATTCCGAAAAGCATTCTGACTTGGGTGAGGATATCAGGACGCAGCCTGGGGGAGGAGAGGGTGTGGTTTGGTTGTGTGGTGTTACACAGCTGAAATTAAATGGCTTAGCTGGGAACTTCATGACATACATGCTAATTCATATATTTATCAATCATTTACTAATATTAGTTAGTACCTAATTAACATTTACACCCTTAATAAATGTTAACAAGAGACATTTGTCTCTACAGTTAAAGGTCAATATAATCAAAATGATAACCTTCAAACATAGCAACGAACATCATGAACAAATAAACAGTCACACAAGTATTCGCAACCTCATTGTTTCCAGGGTGTATTGTGATATAACAACACAGAACAGAGTGACTGGTGTGTTTACCATCAGGTGTAAGGGGGTCTTAGTGGGTCCCTTGGCAGACATCTTCTCCCACAGTCCCCTTCTCACATAGCGCACCGTGGTCCCGGCCAGCTCAAACTCTCCTGGAAGCTCAATCTTCCAGTCGCTGTTGATGGACCTCTTACTGGAGTCTTTCAGGGCTGTAAGGAAGACACAGGAGGTCAGAAGTAACATTAACACACACAAACCCTTTGTTTGGCATGGGACAATGAGCACCCGCTCTGCCCATGTGTGACCCATTCTTATTAAATGGATATCGCAGGTTAATTCCTGGTTGTCCTTATCAACCAGACACTGATGTGTGATCTTTCAGTTCATGAAAAGTTGAAGTGTTTACACTGGAGATTCAACAGGGCAGATGGTGACAACTACTTGGTGTCATTTTATCACATTTCTTTACTTCTTTACTTCTTTAATATTTATAATTTTACTCTACAGTCATCTATGGCATTAAGAAGAGTAGAATCAAAATGGCAAATTCACATATGGTAACAGTAATCCTATAATAAATCCTACAATAATTATATTCTAACTATAGCGCAATACCTGCACAGCCACCTCTATGGTTAAGGTTTGGTTAAATGAAAAGTTCTACATTTTTGGAAACATGCTTATTTACTTTCATGACCATTTATTAGGGACAGTGTTAGAGTTAGGACGTGGTTAAGTTTAAATCAAAACGAAAAAGAGAATTCTGGAGTGGTCAGAGCTGTTTACTCCTTCAGCTGCTCCTTTCCTTGAACACAAAAAGCTTTGTCCAGTCTGTTAAAAGAATCCTTGCTGTGGATTGTGGGTTCTTTGAAATAAGTTATAATAAATAAATCATAGTTGTCCTTTGAGATCACTCATAGGAATCTGAGTTGAATCCAAAACAATAGAATGTTTGTTGAAGATGCGTGTGTGAGCCATAAAATGATCGAGAGAACTACAAAAATAAGACCAACGTTTTCATAAACCAGAATTATCCTAAATGCTAGCCTGGAGTTAATGAATACATACGTAAAACCGTATTTAAAAACTGATTTTTGGTTAATATTCTAAGTAAATATAAATTTGCATCTTTACCCAGAAAGCTATGCGAGGGTTTGTCCTCCACAACTTTGATCCTCCTCGCTCCTGCAGGAATAATCACAGCTTCGATGTAGCCTGATAGAGAAACAGAAATATGAGGTGAAAACAGATTCAGAGACAAACAGAAAAGGACATGCACAAACCCAATAAAACGTGTACAGGTGCTTGATCAAAAAAGCAACCTGAATGCAAAAGTTAGACAAATTATTCATTTTTGCTGAGAGCTATCAGTACATTATGCAAATATTTTGTCTGATTTTTTAAAAAAGATTCAGAGACATAGAGAGGTGGCATATCAGAAATGCTCTATCCACTGCACAACTGAATTCAGTACATCATAGTATCAGATATACATTTTTTTGCACAGAAATCACATTTTACCAGTGTTTTACTCTTTAATTACAGATTAACTAAGCTTCACATTAGTGATGTTTTAGTTGTAGTTTAGAGTGTTTTAATGTACTATTCATAACTTCAACATTTCCATCCACTGGGTTCCATTAATTTTCAATATTCTCTGGTAAATTGGGGTTAGGCTGTGATAACATTTTAGCAATGTGAATCTAGTTTTCTAGATTAAATAAGTATCTGATACATTGATATAAGACATGTAGCCTACTGACATTACACCCTATCATTCATGAGTTACTTGCTCAAAATGCTGATTCAATTCAATTATTGATTTGATACGAATAAAAGTGGGAGTAAGCTGGGAGACTGTGATTGTTGACATTGACTTGATGCAGCCCATCGTTTCCTGACAACTCTGTTGTCTTTGTTGAACAAAAAAAAAACACAGCCCACACCCAGATGAATTGTACAGTTGTGTTACAAAGTGATGCTTTTTTAAACTCACAAATAATCTTTGGTGGAGGACAGACACTGTCTTTCAGAGAGCAAACTAATCTGACAACAGACAAGTATCATTTTGGCCTTTCGGCATATTACTTATAGCACTGACGTTAATGTAGCTACCCCTAAAACGATCTGCTGCCATTTAAACTGGTGACAGTGACGGTCCCCCCATCTTTATTTTACACCATACAACGCTATATATTCATTTATATACCAAACACTACATATGTTTGATTTCCCGGTACATCCCATGTGCATTTCCCATTGGCCTAAGAGCCAAGTCACTTGGTCCACCACTTTGGTCCAGACTAAAATTTCTCAACAACTATTTAATGGATTACAATGATATTTGATACACACATTCATGTTATCCTTGGGATACGTTCTAGTAACTTTGGTGATTCCGTGCCATCAGCAGGTCAGATTTCCCCAATACTTAGTTTTATGACCAAATACTCACAAAATTAATGACATTCCCTTCAGCTTCAGCTATACTTTGTGTTAAGTGCTAATTAGGTAATATTAGCATGCTAACAAACCAAACTAAGATGGTGACCATGGTGAACCGTATCTGGATGCAGACTGTGGTTGTAACACTCTGACTGCTGTTTTTTTTTGTATTTTGGATGGGTATTTTCTGCTTTTATTAGGTAGAGTGCTTATATAAGGATGACAGGAAATGAGGGGAGAGGGATGACATGCAACTAAGGCTCCTGGCCAAACTCCACCAAGACTTTAAGCTGGCTTTCAAGTCTTGTTGCTCTAAAGGACACTTTCACTGAGTTTACTGTAAACAAGGTCCATTGCAGTAAGCACATATCACAGAATCCTGCAGTTATACAAATGTAATTCTTATATTATTCATTGTAAATTGAAAATGAGAAATATTATATGATAATATCAGTATATATATATATGTATATATAAAAGATTTGAAAGTGATAGAAGAACACCTTAGTTGAATTTTAAATGAACGTTTGTCATTTTGGCCATTATTCTCATCCATTATGATAACATTATACTCACCATATATACAGCTGACATCTAGGAACAGAGTGCCTCTATTAAACATGGCTCTATAACTGAGCCAACAGGAGATCACAACCTTGTGTCAGTAATAAATTTAACACACCTGAAATGCCCAAAATAATCCTCCATTGCATTGTAAAAATACAGTAAGTGTCATGGTTCCACTGTGGCCAGTGTATGCTTTCCCTTTCTCCCTCTTGTGTCTTGTCTCTCTCTCTCTGTCACTCTGCGTACCTGCGTCTACCGGGAAGGCAGGGCCACCAGCACACCTGCCTCTCATCTCCTCATCAAGCCTGCAATACTTCTACCCCGGATTGCCATCCACTCATCACCATATCTTTGCTCCCGCTCTGTGGTAGCAAGCTCTTTGGTCTCCAGTCTAGCTTTGAAAGTCTACTTAGTTGTTTGTGTATTTTGTTCGTGCTCCCATCTGATCCTGTGCCTTAGGTGCTTATCAGACTCCCGAATTACCTACTCTACCACCGACTGTTGATGAATCAGACTGGGAGATACTGCTTGATTGGACCTTAACAGTTTAACATTTGTAGTCCAATCAAAACTTATATAAAGTAATGGTCAAATAATCACATGCTTGAGCCTGCTAAATAAGCTGTGACTGCTGCTAACTGTACTTCTGTCTACCTGTTGTCTTGTCTCTTCTGTTGATGTTGTTTTGTGCTGCATTTTTTGGCTGTAGCCCAATTTGCCCCTCGGGGACAATAAAGATATCTTTGACCTTTGACAAACAAGGAAAATGAAGCGCTTACTGAGGAGGAAAACGTTTGCAGCAAAGAGTAGCAATAAACACTAGCATCTGGTTATACATTTTCCTTGACACACTATAAATCGACATTCAATGGTAGGGGAGTGACAAAGCCGGTAATAATGGTCAATCTAGGAGGCTACCTTCGCTGTTTGCTTTCGGTCAGACTCATGTTTCTGATGAATGTGTAAATGGGCAATTATTTGGTAATAAGTTAGCCAAAAGATATTTAAAAAGTTAAAAGCTTGATAAGAGTCTGTTAGTCTTTCTGTACCCTAGTGCTCAAAAGTTGCTTAATGCAGCTGCCCTACAACTAAACACTTACTATCAATGTGAGTCTACTGCCTGTTTGTAGTACAGCCTTTGCATATAAATCCTTACATGGCGAGGAAAAGACATTTCAAGAGGTTGCTTTAATTTCTTCCGCCCAGGCTGAAACTGATCTTGTACAGGTCTTTTGAGGGTTTGGACAACTTGTATCCATGATGAACAAACACACCACTCCCTCCTGAAAGCCAACTAGGTGTATCCATCAACCCTCCACCACCTTGCCACCATCTATGGTTAGACACAGACTGCCATGGGCTCACCTGGGTTCACAAGCAGCACATTTCAGGTTTTAAGAAGCAAACGTCAAGTATGACAATTTATGCAGTACCATATAAGTTAAACTTCTAGCATTTCTAACGTTGTATTACTGATTTCCCCCTCAACTCTTTCTCCCCCACTTGGCAGGAGCAGCAGGGAAACGGCTTGGATGAAAGGAATGCGTCCCTGGCATACCTCACAGCTAGGTTATGGGGTAACGGGGTCAAACAGCTGGTTGCATAACTGTAACCAAGCATTTTTTTTACATCCAGACTACACCCCCCAGGAGAGCCCACAGAAAACTGCTTCTCTCATCTGCCTACAGTAAAACACTCCAGGCAGTGCAGGAAACACACAGGCATGCACACACCCACACACACACAGTGCATGCATTTTACATGAGAAACACTTGGGGACAGCTCTAGGTTTAACAATTACACAGGTTGATACACTCTTAGACTGCCTGGTCGTGACTGGAGGACAAGACAAGGAAGTGGAAGGAAGGTCAGATTTCCTGTGGACAACAGCAGCATGTGCATGTACATGTGGACACAAACTAACACACATGCACAAGCTCCCATTCCTGTTATTATCCCTTTCTCTGAGTTTGTGGTGTCATGTAGACACTGGAGAGTTACTGCTGCATAGATAACGGCTGATTATTGATTCATTTATCAGTGTCCACAGATTCTGTCACACTGGCTACTGCAACATAACCCAAAAATCCATGATCACTGTTGACCACACAAAACATCAAGTGCAAAGAGATGACGAGGACGACTTATGTGTGTTTTAATTCTACGTGATATCCATTCTGTGAATACACTTGTTTTAACGGGATAGGTTAGATGTATGGCAAACCTGTGGTGACTGACAAGAGCAAACATGCAACAGCCCCAAAACATTTCCATTAGGAGAAATGTTCTGCATCTTCAGAAATGATGCAAAGACAAATACATCCATGGAATACAGTCTTTGGGATTTGTGTGTTTTTGACTCACACACTGGCATCATTTCTGTATTTGCAGCACGGTTGGTGTTAATGTATTTGTCTTTTTTCTGTAGTACAGTTTTTCATTTGTATGCATCCATTGTCATATTTGTTTTAGCTTTTCTTATGTGTTTTTGACTTTGCATCATTCCTGAAGCTGCAGCACGTTTCTCCTAATGGAATGTTTGCCCTTGTTAGCCACCATACAATCCACCCTCCCAAAGTTAACTCAAGAAAGACTTTGTGGAGTCACAGGCATAAACTGGATTCAAGTAACATTTCCCATTCCAAGATAAATGTTTAATTTATGTCTGTTGGCACAAGTATTGTATCACTTCCTGTTATTACAAACTGTATACCAGCTGCTATAGTTAGCTATAGCTGCTATACCTATAGTACTTGTTGTATACCATTTGTATGTATAAGATTCAGATACAGATTTACTGTGACAGACAGGGAATGATGTGTAATAAATGTATGGTTTCTTTGAAATAACCACAAGAGGAACCTGTAGTAAGCATGAGCATATCAGTGATACCTGAAAAGATAATGAATACCACCTGTAGGAGCCATTTCTGTTGTTTGTTTACTTGGGTTTGCTAGGTACCCATTTTTGCTTTAGAACTACAGGGGGAGCAGTCTGGATTGTGTGACGCAAGCATCACGAGTCCTGCGACCTTTTAAGGAATTAGACACAGGTGTGTGACGGACTTGAGAAGAAATTGTTTTTCAACCGCTTCACACTAAGACAGAGGAAAAAGGAACGAAGTCAGTTGATTTCATTTAATCTCCCTTATAAGCGCATCTACTAGAGGAGTACGATGCAGTGAACTAGCGTATGGTGCGCTTAGCCTTTTGTTTGTTTATTGTTTTCTTTATTAAGTACAGTTTGACCAGAACAAAAAAAAACTCATTGAAGCAAGGCCGTGCCCACAGGTCCCTTATGATCGAAATTGCCAAAACACCACCAACAGATGCTGAAGCAAGAACGAATCATCATCTACATTGACATGGCTAGGTTAGCCATGCAGATTCAATTATTTTGACGAATATGTTGAGTCGTCGTCTGCTTTGCGTTTCCTCGGGAGTCCTGTCACAAACTTGCCCATGCTAGCGGTGAAAAGTTGTGCGTGCATTGTTTACATTTTTAAGCGGCCCTCCTCTGTGGTGTTTCTAAGGTGGTCGGTAGATAAATTAGCGCCATCTGTTGGACATAACTTGACAGTGGAAACAGTGTTCACAGTAGCCCCGCGCCCCCCCTGTCACAACGCCGGGCCCCCCCTAGGGGACGCGCCCCCCAGTTTGAAAACCACTGGGTTAATGAATGAATGGTATGATAATGCTAGGTCAGGTTTTTGTCAGGATGAATAAGAACATGATTAGAAATAGAAACATTTCCTGTTTGAATTACAGGCATTGCACTGCATGAAGTAGATATTTCAGGTGGTCAACAGTTCTTTGTTCCTGGTAAAGCAGCACATGGACAATTTCTTACTAAAGATATCATATCATATTGGTCCTAAAAATTTTTTCACAAGCACAAAAACTAGACTCACATTATACAATTTTGATCAGATTTGAGCCCATAGGTCCCACTGAAGGATTGGTATGTTGTTAATTAAATATTGGGTGTTGGGAGATTCTGATACTGACTCTGACTTTCTGACTGTGCTATCAGTATAGACAAGGCAAGGCATAGACACGTGTCTTTGCTCCAGTCCACTATGCCACTATACTATACTACATAAAATAATTCTACAAAACATGAAATATTAATGGTTTTTACAGCAGAAAATGCTTTTTATCAGGGTGGAAACTGCATTTAGACCAGGATTCACACACTATATGTCATCAGAATCAGTTCAGGTGCAGGCTTCTTATTGACAACCAATTAGTACAGTAGGGCCCTTAGATATTTAGGAAGCAGTCAACTGGTAGTACCTCAAGTTAGAACCAAACAGGGAGAAGCTGATTTTAGGCACTAATCTGCACACAGAGGGAACTTCCTGATGATCTCAAATGTGCACTAACACTAACCACTTTCAAATCTAAATAAGAAACTCTGCTTTTTCTCCTGTGCCTTTAATTGATTGGTTTCTCTACCGCACTTAATTTCCTTTGTTGCATTTGGGGCAACTGACAACTTATTCCTGGATTGTGACTGCACTCTAACTGTATTTAAAAAATAAAATGTGCTAAAAGGCTGCCTTGCCTTGCCTATGGATAATCGCTTCAATAAATATAAAAGATCAAACAAACTGCATCACATCAGCAGTGAATGGCAATGATTGGATACCTGATTTTTTTTTTATAGAAAGCCAATTTTACACACGAGCTTTCCAATAGTAGTAAAACACACACACACACACTCACCCATTCCTTTGGTGTGGTTGAAGTCTCCTCTCACTATCTTACAGGAGTGCCCATCTCCATTACAAACACCGCAGCGGTCCTCTTTGGCTGAAGAGCCGATGATACCGTCACAGCCAATTTTCTGACCACAACAAAACAGTGAAGAAAAACTGTAAAATGGAAGGCTTATGAAATGCTTTTGCAGTGTGTGTGTGTTTATATGAGTGTGTCTTTCTGTCTGCATAGACATCTGTGATAAGACACCTTGAATTTGTGTGTGTATGTAGGGGTATAATTTATTTACAAAAGAAAAAATGTATGCAGGGGAAAGGTTGGCTTTTCCTGGTGCCAAATGTAGTTCAGTCACTGGTCAGAAGGTGGTGGAAAAACTTAAGGAAATTGATGCACCAACCTGTATTTTTCCCATTTCACATAAATGTTGACCTCCTTCAGGATTTATATAAGAATAGAGGGATCTGACAATACCAAGCTATAAATGAGCAATAATTATATCTATAAAGATTGAAGCTGCGGAGACATTCAACTGCTGGTTACACTTTCTTGCCACTGAAGCCAGGCATTTACTCAGTGCCCTTGCAGTAATCCATACAATAAGAGGAAATTGGGTACATGTCCACAGTCCTGGAGTCATTGAACCAGCAATGTGCTGCTTTTCAGTAACACACATTGATCACCACTCTCTATCACAGCGAATGAAAGAAATAAAACACTGCAATTGCACAGCAGCAGTCTCTTCTTCGGTAATGAAACAAGGAGAAATACCTAGAGTTACCTGGATATAACTCCAGTTCTATAAGTACGCATGTAGACCACTATCACTCTGTATCACAAAGTAAATAAACAAATGTATCCACAGTTACTGTAGTTGAAATATCAACAGTTAGTGTCAAAGCACAATACATCCTGATCATGTACAATACATCCATGTAGCGTTAATAGTAATATCAATGGGAGAAATCCAACTTTAAACTAAAAACAGAAACCTTCACTGTAGAAAACTACGACTCCTGTTAACCCATTGAACCAAGCACAAATTAAGCTTTATTCCTCTGATTTGGACAAGCGTCAACTGATACACGTCAGATCTTTGATCATCAAAACTGACAGATGGTGCACACCTTTATCAGACTCACTAAAACCCCTTCTGGATTGGATTACATTTAACATTTACCAACATGTACATTGAAGTAAGACTGTATCTGATTACCTGTGTCCCACATTATATTAGGCTTAGACTAGTATAAGTGTTGAGGTGTCAAGACATCCTGTCATGTTCTTCAAGTCCCGAATCTTACCCATGAGCTTTGAGCTACGTAAACAGAACCTTATTGTAGGAGAACAAATAAAATATTTTGAAAGTAATTTTTTTGTAGAATCACTCGGTGTCATTGATAAATTATATTAACTGGATAACAGCTGGATGACCGCAGTAATACACATAGGGACGTACAGTATAGATGTGCACATAAATATAAACAAAGGGAAGAAACATGCGAAAATTATTGGTAGAGTGGATCATCAACATGTCTGTGGCCCAAATTGATGAGGCTCACAAGACACAGATTATTTTACTACATTAGAAGTTTAAACTTTAAGCCTGACACACACACACACACACACACATACAGACACAGAGTGCAAGATGAAGCAATGCATGTGCAGTGTGCTGAATCAGGAGGCCATATCAGGCCCCTCTCCAGCTCAGTCAGACTTGTCCTCCTCCAGCCAGACAGTCTATTTTCATAGCTTCACTGAATATATTCCTCTCCCCTTTTCCTGTCTGCTTTTTCTCTTTCTTTTCGCTCTCTCTATCCTTGCAAGTGTTTTCATAGCATGCCTGAGTCTCACATGACAGGCTTGGAAAAACATCCATGCCTGCTCCTCCCTCTGTAACTTCAGAAGCTGCTTATTTCTCTTTGTCTGCAGCTCAGTCTCCATTCTCCAACTCCTCTACTGCTTCTCCCTCTCAGGTGAAAGACAGAACCAGTGTGCAAGTTGGAATGTTTTGGCAGAGCCCAACACATGCATGCCGTGAATGTTTGAAGCTGACAGAAGCAGAGGATAGCAGATCAAAGGAAAGAGATGAGAAACGAGAAACCCAGTTTGATTAGCCTACTTGTCAAGTTGCAAGTCCTATAGTGACGTGTCGGGCCGGGTCAAGTCAGAAATTGGTTTAGAGATAATCGCAGGAAACAGGTTGGTTCTGATGCTGAGCTTTACAGATGCAAAACTGCAAAGAGCAGAAGAAAAACTGTGTTGATGTGTGATGAATTTAAAAAAACACTCCACACAGGACCCCCTCAAAGTGATCTTGAACAGTTAAAGTATACATGAGTCATTGCTGAGATCTAAGAAGTACGTTTTTTGTGAGCACATGTGCGTCATGATAATTGCATCCATATTGGACTTTCTGGATCTCTCTCTCTCTCTGCCTGCCAGAAGGAGGGGGAATTCCTCCCAAATGTACCGGCTTCTAACATTTGCAAATAAACACAAAAGACACCAGATCCAAATAAACTCCTCAACCCTCCCCAGGGGAGCAAGCTGTGGATCCACATCGGCACTGCTAACTGCTAATGAATGAGGCACTCTACAAAGAGACATTCGCCCTCACAGCCCTGCTGTAATACTGTACTTTTCAAAACAAAGTTACAAAATGTTTTACATGGTTGACCCAGGATTAAAACAATTCAGTCAATTCAGACAATTAAAATAATACACAAATAAAATGAACAAAAAAGCAAAATAACAATATAAGATCAATCAAAGTATAACAATAATAATGTTGGAAATAAAACTGTAAGCTATAAAAAAAAGCTTCTTTTTCAGTTTTGTGATTTACAAGAGCTTCTGACTATAGTAGCCCAGACACCTTTGTAAACAGGAGGACCTGGCAACTTTTGCATGTATTGATGCTAGTTCTTTCATATACTACCAGACTGTTCTTTTTCCATTTCCGTTCTGCTTGTCTGCATGTTCTCTTTATTTCTCTAGTTATTAAGTCAAGGCATGCTGCAAGTTGGTTTGACTTGAAGATTCTATAGACTCAACAACAACTTTACCTGTATTGTTGAAGTTATTAGTAAATAATCTGTAGACATATTTGGTTTTTGGTTATTGTGTAGTTGCAGTGGTGAAAGCCTTATAAAAGCTGTTAGTCAGGTTGGTATTGAGGACAAGGAGAGGAGAAGAAACACAAGTAGAGAAGTAGACACAGTCAGAGCGTGAGGTGGAAGGAGGGTCTAAAGATAATAGCTTTGTGGTCAGAAGCACATAAGCTAGCCACACAGAGATAAACACATTCAATGTCCAGGGTGTGCCCCTTTAAATGAGTGGGAACTGACTGAGCAAAATCTATAGGGAAAGGAGAAACTAGAAGGGCAGCATACATACATGTATGTTAAAATGACCTCTAATCAAACAGATGTAACGTTTAACAAGCCAGACACTACTGAGTGAGAAGATGGATACGGAACAGGACTGGCTGAGGGGCATAAGGCCACTAGAGATCCTTGGCAATTAAATATAAACATATGTAGTTTTGTGTACAAGTGCTGACCCATGGTTGACCTAAGCAATGCACATGGCTGTCCCATTGTACATAGCAATGGCCTGGGGCATTGCAGCTCAGTGATTTAATTTGTCATCAGCTCAGTTTTGTGCTGTAGGATGATGCTTGAGTGCAGGGACATGCACAGACATTTTGGGGGGCAGGGGTTCAAGCAAAGAAAGGGGCACTGACCTAAAACCTCAAGTTATAGCTGACCGGTTTGGTGTGTACAAAACCAAAGAAGTCTGTGTACTCCGGCAAGAGCCTGGTGCTGGCGGCACATGACTGAATTTAAGCATCCACTCTGGATAACGTGTGCATAATTGTGCATTGCTTCGTACATGCACACCACTTTCTCAAATTCAAATATTAGTTTTGACATTTTCGATGGGCTATTTTGGATGTATCTACTGTCAGGAAAATAACACAGCTCACATCACTTTCCCTTAACACCAGAGTGGTACCAAAAATGCCCAGAACCACTGATATGCATGAGAAACACACCCAACTGAGCCACTCCACCCAACGCTGACAAAATCAGTTTAGGCATCACTAACAGCCTGGCAGGCAAAGAAGCTGGCAGTGTCCCTATTGTACAAGAGGGGGAGGCCACCAGTCCAAATGAAGTCTGATCATATTTGTGTGTACCATTCCATGACATAATTTTGAAGGAGTATGCAGGTGCGTGTGATAATATGTGTGTACCTGGCACCTCCCGTTAACACACAGGTCGGCCTCAAATGGTCCACAGGGCGTCCCATCCATCACTCTGTCAGCCATCAGGACTGGGACATCTCGACCCACAGGGCTGCAGAACAACACACATGGCTTCTCTGCTCAAAAACACACATTCACACGTTCACACACACAGGGACATAAAATCATGTTGTTAGTGTAATGACTAGTATGACAGTAAGGCACAAAAACGAGACATAAAATGCAATAAAAGATTATGAAACTTATGCATTGGTTGTTTGTCAAACAACATTTAATTCAACTTATATCTACATTTTCCTAACAATCAACCTCTTGAGGTAATGAGTATGGACAATCCTCTCCTAGTAGCAAAGTAAGAAGGGGTGTGACGATATGTCGCTAATAAATCTCTTAGCGAGTTAAGAACAGTGATATTTCCATCCAGTGTCAGCTTTTCCAGCATTTATCATCTGACAACACCTCACTTTGTGGATAATTTTAGAAGAACAAAATTTTCAGTGATCTGTTTTTCCTTTCATCCTGTATGGGTGTCTCACCATCATTAATTATAGCAGTCAGCATGCTGCCTTTCTTCTTGCTGGCGTGTCGGTCATAGGAGAGACACTGCAGGTCTCTGAAGCTTGGTGCCCCCTTGGGACAGGGAAGACCTTCGCAGGCCTTGTGCTCCACACTGGCCTTCTGACAGTGTCGCCCACCAGGACCAGGCCTGCGTGAGAACATGCACAGGCATGCACCCACCCACCCACACACACACACACACACACAATTAAAAAATTGACAGAATTCTTTTTGATGGTATCATGATGATAGTGCAAACAGGTCAGGGTTACTTTCATTTGTTGTTGTTTTTTTAATACACACTGCATGGTTTCATACATGGATATTATGACTACCGAAAGACTCTTAAGCCCAATTAAACAAAAACCTATATAAAAAAATATATATATATTTATGCATTCTTGTGTGGAAGCTGATCTGAATGTCACATTAGAATCAGTTTAGATGGAGGGCTTTTTGGCAAGGTGCCTCTCAGCAGCCTGGCACTCAGTTGGCACTTCTGTATGATGGTGAAAACTGCTGTGGTGGGGACGAGACACATGTTTCTGCAGCCAATATATATAAAAACCCTATATAAATGACTCCACACAGATACACAAACAGAGATCTACTGTGTACGTGCCCAGTTTAATTCAAAAATAATCCCATGATTGTGTAAAAGTGCATGGGTTTAATCATAGCATAGTCTGTGTGTAAACCATACTACTAAAAGCAGAACATGTTTGCAGCATTTTTGTGCTTTTTTGATCCTGTGTGGAACAGCACGACAGATAGATAAATGTAACAATTAAATTGGCAAGAGACATTCCTGTTGTTTCACTGATGTGCTATGTTAGCTGCGTTGACAAATGAATTGCCTTTTTAGCCTAAAAGTATGTTATGGAAGGTGAAATCTATTGCTTGCTCTCTCTTTCTCTCTCTCTCTCTCAGACAGACAGACAGGTGACATACGGAGGGTTGTCACATTTCCTCTGTCTGAACTGGACTCCAGTACCGCAGGTCCTGCTGCACATGCTCCACTGGCTCCATGAACTCCAGTCACCGTCCACATGCTGAGGTATGGGAGTTTTACTGACACACTCGCCTGCCCTGCACCACTGACACACACGCACACACAGATTAAAATTATTTCAAACACACTTCACACTCATCATAGGCGAAGATCTGAGCATTTGTGCAAGGTAGCATAGTACGTGAGTAAGATTGTCCTACCTTGTTAGCTCCACACTCTGTTCCGTCAAGAGGAGGATCCAGTTTGGTCTTGCAGGATACATCTCCCTCTACTAAACACCACAAGCCAGCACACATCAGGTGCTGATACACACACGCACACAGAAAACAGCGGATACCATAAATTAGCACATAAATAATAATAATAATAATAATAATAATAAACTTTATTTATATAGCACCTTTCATACAAGAAATGCAGTTCAAAGTGCTTTACAACAAAGATACGAAATGCACAAAGTGCTTAACACAA
>JAVQJF010118639.1:0-17366 GCA_036023855.1 Gadopsis marmoratus
CACTCTCCCAGTTTGGGGGGTCACAGCCCAGAGTGTTCCAATTATTTGAAATATGATGACTTTACAAAATACAAAGTTTTGTATTTACAATTTGTTTTTGTTTTGTTCCAATGATGAAATGAGTAGCAGTCACTGGTAGCTGGAAACAACTTTCTGAACCAGTCATGTCTTGCTCTGCGGATGTGGTGTGGTGCAATGTACACATACAGTGCAGCTGACATTTAGCCTCAGAGCAGGTCGACTATACCCACCACCTGATTTGTCTTAGTTCACTGTATACTCTTTGTAGGACAAAACCAGCCTTTGGATAGTCAAAAATTGTAAGGCAGTAGTCATGTCGGTGAATAAGTGGAATCCTGATCACGTCAGCCTGGCCTCACTTCCGTGTGGCTGCAGACGGCACTTGTCAGCCTCCTTTGGGTGTGGCCCTTTGTGGGAGAGTCAGCACCTAATAATTCAAATGGGGAGCGTCAGATACTTTATTTCTTTGTTGTTACTAAAAATGTGTGCATAGATAAAACTAGCACCTCTTCTCAGAAGATGATGGCGGGTAGGGAAGGATAACATAGTGTATGCTAATATTAATACTAATCAGTTTTAATGTCAAAACCATCAGTGATTTTGGAATATGTATTCATGGCAGTTCAAAAGATTTTTGCAAACTATAGGTTACCTTTCTCTAGTCTAAACATTTTTCATTGCTGATAAGGTTTTTAAAACCACATCCCCCTTCACTTGTCCCCACTGAATATTGCCTGCTCTCAAACCCCCACCCACCAAACTCCCCACAGCCACCAGTCACTGCAGGAGGAGGCCTGCATGCCATCCATGTCAATTAGGATCGCATGGTTATCCTTACATTACCTCATGTGAGGGTCTTGCCCTGCCACATAAGTAATTCCTTGTCTGTCCCTCAAATACTAGAGTAGAATCGGGATCCTCCCAGCCTGGGCATTTGGGGATTAGACCTTTTGCACCCAACTAGTACTGGTTTCTGCCATTTAAAATGTCTTTTATGTGGTGTGTTTAAATACTATTAGAAAGGTTTTCTTTGTTTTTGACTGCTTGCAGTGTGCACAAAGAAGGTTTTTAAAGGTTTGCCTTGAATAGTTTCCTATGCACTAAATGCATATGAAGCAGTGGCATGTGTGCTTCATTTTATGTATTTTAACTCACCAGTGGATGCATTGATTAGTTATCCTATGGCAGCTTGTTTGGATGATGACACTGACGATCAGGTGTATAGGCCAATTTGAAGGTAGAAATTAAAACCTTACTGCAGTGGATTATTTGTTGATGTTTTTGTATTGGCGAGATAATTTACAGAACGTGCTTTTCAGTGGTGTTTGACATTTGAGTGAAACCCTCCCCTGGCTTATGTCTTGAGAAGCCAGTTTTAGATGATTCCTTTGTTCAATTGGTATTTGTTATGTTCTTTTATGTGAAGTAATGGCATCTGTGCAAAATGTCTCACCAGTAGTTTAAACAGGCAAACATTTGTGAGAAATAGAGCTGGTGTGTAAATACACCTGGCAATGTTGTTTTATGCCCCCTGACATGAATCACCCATCGTTGCAGTTTATGAAATCTGAGCAGCATTTGTTCTTCCAACAGTGTGTCTGGTGTTCTCTTAAAATACAAAATACATGTCCTTGTGGTGCTGGTTAATACCAGAAATTTCCATGACAGAAAGCAAGGTGCTACAAGGAAAACTAACCTTCAAAGAATAGACCCAAGGCCAGACTGCCCCTAATCTAGTTTGCAATAATAAAATAAAAGGTATTTTTAAACTAAGTGCTGCAATATTTACAACCCGACTCGTGTCTCAGCCCAAATGATGCCTAAGGGTCTCAGTCAGCCGTTAAATGCGAAGGAACTGTTGTTTGACTCTCACAAAAGCAAATAATTCAACTTTAATAGTGGCGCTCGGTAATTTATTAATCCTTAAACTAAAGACTTAATGTCCAAGCCTCTGTACTTGTTTTTCATGTGATTAATCTGCAACTGCTGAAAATAAAAGACAATGTTTTTTGGGGGGAGAGGGATTTTTAAATGTATGTTCTAAAACTTTAAAGGAGGCTGTTAGACTGAGTCACAAACTGTGAGAAGGTGAGAGACGTAATGTCTCTCCATGCGCAATCTTTACATGTACAGGCCAGAGGATGGAGAGCTGGAGGAGGGTGAGCTGGAAGATGATGGGGGAGATGTGGCAGAGGAGAAGATCTGTGGTGGAACACCCACAGTAGGGGGAGGTGGAGATGGGGGTGAGGAAGCCAGTGGAGGAGGTGAAGCAGGAGGGGAAGGGGCCGGTGAGAGGCCTCAGCGAAGTAAGGACCGCCACGCCAGCAGCAATTCGGATGATGAGAGATCCCACCGCCGGAAGAGGAAGAGGAAGAAAGAGAAGGAGCGAGAAAGGGAGAAGAGAAGGTCCAAGAAGAAACGCAAGTCCAAACACAAAGTAAGAATGTTGAAAGTGAAATAAACCCACTTAGTTATTCACACCCATCTGTGTTAGTCTGTCTCTATATACTCTTAATGCACCAATTCACCAAAGCAAATTCCTTGTATGTGAAAACCTACTTTCTGAGTCTGATAACTTCTCTGAATATCCCCGTTTCGCTCTCTTTCAGCGTCATGCATCCTCTGATGATGACCACTCGGACTTCAGTGACGACTCTGACTACAGTCCCAGTGAGAAGAGGAAGTACAGGGAGTACAGTCCACAGTACCCCCCTCCTGTAAGTTTGAAGTCTTAGTTTAGATGGGGTTTAAAAAAAATTAAAAATTTCCTGTTAATGTCAATATTAATAATTTTTTATGTTGGAAGTGAAATCACCTAATACGGTTCCCCGTCTCTAGTCTCATGGGGGCTACGGTGGCTCAAAGAAGGGCAGCTACATGAAGATGGACAAGCAGAGCTACGTAGGCTACGATGAGTATGAAGATGACAACTTTGAGGGAGAGGAAGACGAGGACATGGGGGAAGAAGACTATGACGACTTCACCAAGGAGCTCAACCAGTACCGCAAGGCCAAGGAGGGAGGAGGAGGAGGAGGAGGAGGAGGAGGCGGCGGCCGCGGTGGACGAGGTGGGTCCGTGGCAGTCGGCTTAATGACTTGTCGCGTCCCATATTCGGCAGCACACTAAATAGTTACCAAATTGAGATTTAATCCAGTTTTCACTGACCATTAGGAAAATAAGCAGGCTTTTCAAATAGTGTGCCACAGTGGGACAAGAGCCTGGTAGCAGATTAATTGCCATGTGCTTTCTGTTGTACTTGCTACTTAGTTTCATTTGCACAGTTGTGGACAGACAAAGGAGCTTATTTGCCAAAAGTTAATCAATCCAAATTGCACAGATATGTTAGCGACAGTAACTTTTCTTTCTCTGTAGCTAACCTTTGTTTAATTTCTCACTGTGTCTCTGCAGGGGGTAGAGGTCGTATGAAGAACCAGAGAGGCCGTGGAGGAATGAGGGGAGGGAGGAGGGGCAGAGGAGGAGGCAGAGGAAGAGGGGGTCGAGGAGGAGGAGGAGGAGGAAAGATGGGAGGAGACAATGATGATGGAGACGAGATGGAGGTGAGATGGAGGATGAAACCTGTTGTGTGTTTGCTTTGGTCAAAGTCCAGGAACAAGTTGTTATTCTTGCTGTATTTTGTGTATTTGTACAGTTGTTTAGATACATTTCAGTGAGCAAAGAAAATGTTATGTGAGAAAGTAGTTTGTTGGGACAAACATGGAACATCTGTAGTGATTATGGATTGTCCCATTTTGGTGTTTAGCACCGAGAAGTCAAATGTGTTTTTAGGAAGAGTGATTATTTCACTATTAAGGTCATAATAATCTGAATAACTAATAATAAACAAATTTTAAGTCCCTGCCATCACTTAGTACTATTGCTCTCATTTCCCAAAACAAACCAAATGAGAGTACAAATTATTACTTTAATCAAATTAAGAGGTTAAACAGCCTTTACCAACTCTCAAACTACCATCTACATTCTGTGGCAACAATGTCTCAGAACCTTTGGTCTTGCTTAACAGATATTAAATTATTTTAGAACTATTAAGTCAATTAATTGATTAGTTGATCAAAAGAAGGTTAATTGTTTCTGTCATTTTTCAAGCAAAACGTCAAATATTTGCTGGCTGCATCTTCTTAAATGTGAAGATGTGCTACTTTTCATTTGTCATTTATGACAGTAAATGAAGAGTCTTTGTTTTTTTGGACTGTTGGTCGGACAAAAGAAGCAATTTAAAGACGTCACTTTGCACTCTGGGACATTGTGATGAGATCTTTTCACATTTTTTGACATTTTCTAAACCAAACGATTGATCAATCAATAGTGAAATTAATCGACAGTTTAATCGATAATAATAATAATTTGCAGCCTTAAACTGGTTACATATAATATGTAATTCAGGAAAATAAGCTGCATTACTATTCATTCTGAGCTGATGCTGAAGTTCTGTTTTGGGAAGTCTCAAGTAAGTGACACTCATTAAGTGACTCATGTTCAATCAGCCCTTACAGTATGGAGATGATGACTATGACAACATGGGGGATGATGACTACGATGACTACTCAAAGGAACTCAATCAGTACAAGAAGTCCAGAGGCAGAGGTGAGTTTAGACCTTAGGTAGTTGTACAGGTTTGTGTGTGTGTGTTTTTTATCTTTACCTTTCTTGAAGAAACAGCTACACAGTTTGTCCAGTTCACTCTCCTTTAGAGCAAGAACATGCTGTGATAGTGACACACAGGAGTAAATTGTGGACCACTTTTGACTTAGTCTCACTTTCACAACTGCCTGACAGTGTTGACTATCTATGTTGCCCAAAAATTCACTCTCAATTTACTTCACTTCAATTTATGCACCAGGAGGTAAAGGTGGCCGTGGGCGAGGCAGGGGTAAAGGAGGGCGGGGTATGATCAGAGGAGGGAGGGGTCGAAACCGCGGGAGAGGAAGAGGTGACATGGGGATGGATGATGACAACAATGGAGACATGGACAACGGGGTAAGGCTTTTGTAATTTTGTATTCTCATACGGTTATTGAAGCAAATCTGATAATTCAAAGTAGGAAAATGGAAAGAAAAGCAAAGGCTTCTTCCTTTTATAATTTTCAGATTTGAGGAATACGATGATATGAATCATATCTGCCCTAGTTATTGCTTGACACTGCTCTCACCTTCTGTTTGTGTGTACGTATTTTAGGACATAGGTGGAGGAGGCGATGGACCAGGACACGGGAGGAGGAATCAGAATGATAAGCACCAGGATAAGAAAGGAAAGGCCATCTGCAAGTACTACATCGAGGGGAGATGCACCTGGGTAAGATAGCACACATGGTTAAATATGTATGCTGACTGAGTCAGAGCTTGGACTGTATAACATGGGACGTTTCGTGATTCTCACTTATTTTTTAATGCTACAAGTTGGCTGGCTGCTTTCCAATATATTTATACATTCAAATGATTTTTTTCATGCCCTTGATACATTTCAGTTGCTTTTCTAAAGTCCCCATGCTCAATTAGGAATTTGTTTTGTCGCAAAAGTCAAAAGTTGGGAAATTCATGATTTTAAATGTTTTTGATGCCTCAAATGTGATACAGATTTCCTAAAAAGACTGGATTTTGAAGTTGCTTAAACCCAGTGTTTGTCAATATACTAAAACAGCTACAAGGAACCACCATGTTTTAATATATGGTTAAATTCAAATGATTCTCAAAATGTGGAACTTTAACACCTGTGAATTGTAGCAAAAATTATGAATGAATTTAAGCTGACATGGAGGCACTCTTCTACATTTAATATCATCACCCAGATAACGAATAACACAATAACGAAAGACAAAGGAAAATAGTTGATGTTTTATCCTCTGTGGTCTGTAAGTTGTCTCTAGCAGGGTATCCGTGGGGTCTTAAAGTATTAAAAGGTATTAAATCAGTTTAGCAAAAATTAGGACCCTTGAAAAGTATTGAAACATCTTAATAACAACTTAAGTATTATTTTTTGTTGCATTTTTTCAATGTCAATAGTGTATTCCAAATAGGCCAAATAGTTTGTATGCAAAATTTGCGTGCATTTATTTATTTATATTGTGTAGTCGTGTTAGGGTCCTGCTTAATGTGACATCAAATGAGATGGTCGAACATTTTTCGCACTCACTGACTGACATGATTCTTTTTAGTTTGTCCACACTACACGAAGGTAGGCTGAAAATGGGGAAAGGCAAGTTTGCGCCAAAGTTGTTAGAGGACTGAATTCAAACAATGGCTGAAGCCCGTTGCAGGGAACAACTGGGAGGCGTATTGCTCAGTGTGTAAAAAATCTAATGTATTGTCTCGGTGGGGACTAACACGGTCCGTTCACATATGCAAGGTGTACGTCACGAATCCGCTATAGAAGCTAGCAGACAGCAGTTGTCTATGACACATCTCTCTGGTACAACACTACCCAGTACCACTGCTGAATTCACTTCAATGCCCGCGTCATCTTCTGCTGACCTCAGGGTGATGATGGGCACCGCACCAACACTTCGCGCAGAATTTATGTGGCGTCTCAACACTATGGAAAATCACCACTTTCTGAATTCCAGTGAGGGAATATCCGATACGTTTAAATCAATGTTTCCTGACTCGGACATTGCCAAGACGTCCGCATGTGGCAAGGACAAAACCGGGTACATCATTAGATTCGGATTTGCGCAACACTAAAAACAACAGCTCGTTGATGGCATCAACAACGCCGGGCCATTTGTCCTCATGTGTGATGAGAGCCTCAATCATACATCCAAGAAAAAGCAGCTCGACGTCCACGTTCGATATTGCGAGGATGACTGTCTGATCCAGATTGCATCACATCAAAGTAAGTGTAACTACTAGTATTGTAATTATTGAAGATGTTTTTTTATTGATCTGCTCTACACGGCAATTTACCTCACAAGCCAATTGTTTTCATGTATTTGATGAGTGTAACGTTAGTTGGCTAACCAGGCTAGCGGGTTAGCTTAGCTTTCATGGCTGGAGAGTAGTCTGAGTGGCCTACACTGTAAACCTGAATAAGTTTAAAGAACTCACAAAAATTAAGGCACCTGATTGCTTTACATTCTTTTTAAGATGCTGAGCTTAAAAGTCAAATGTTTTCTACAGCACAAGAAGCATTCATAGTTGCCATGCTGCAATTCTTTGTCAATTTCCAGGACCTTTAACACCTTCCTGACAAAATTTAAAACTGATGAGCCAGTGTTCCCCTTTTTGCTCAGAGATCTGACTGAGCTGCTGAAGGTAATAATTACACTAATATAACAGAATTTAATTAGTCTATTTTAACGCTTCTGCTACTGATTGCTTGCTATTTCTTATAAGAGTCTAATGAGGCGGTTTGTGAAGAGGGAACTCCTACAGGACCTGAAGCTGACCAAAGTTGATGCAGCTGATGACGCGAACTGGGTGTCCCGTATGAATGTTGAATAGGTCTGGGTGCTGAATCTGTCGAGGTAATTTTCATGTTTATTTTCAGCGTATATTTATGCGCTTAGTTTTTTTTTTTGCTCTACCTACGCTAAACCAGCTTGTATAATGTTAACTGTCCAAACAAGTGTCGTCCAAACATTCCTCCACAGCAAGCAGTTGTCAGGAGGCGTGTCAGCTGGTAGGGAAAATATTGTATAGAGACAGTAGAAGTGGATAGGTTTTTCAAATTTACCAAGGCTGTGCGGTTTCATTTTTGTATATACTTGTCTAAGCTCTTTCCAAATGCTTTCAAAATGGATTCATTGTAACACTTTCTGAAGTATACACTGTCCAGCCAAAAAATAAGTCACCACCTGGATTTAACTAAGCAAATAGGTAAGAAAAACTACTAATCAGTGAGGCTAATTGGAAAAAAGGGCGTCAATTTGCTAGGGAGCATAAAGATTAGACTCTGGAGCAATGGAAGAAGGTCATGTGGTCTGATGAGTCCACATGTACCCTGTTCCAGAGTGATGGGCCTGTCAGAGTAAGAAGAGAGGCAGATGAAGTGATGCAGCCATCAGGCCTAGTGCCAACTGTACAAGCCTGTGGGGACAGTGCTATGATCTGGGGTTGCTGCAGTTGGTCAGGTCTAGGCTCAGAAACGTTATGTGGCCAAAGAATTAAGTCATTTGACTACCTGAATATACTGAATGACCAGGTTATTCCATCAATGGATTTTTTCTTCCCTGATGGCACGGGCATTGTTTCGATAAGCCTCTGCAATGTCACAACATTTATTTCTGTCCCGAGTTGCATTAATTTTTCACCAAGATCTTGTATTGATGATGGGAGAGTCGGACCACTGCGCAAAGTCTTCTCCAGCACATACCAAAGATTCTCAATGGGGTAAAGGTCTGGGCTCTGGAGGCCAATCCATGTGTGAAAATTATGTCTCCTGCTCCCTGAACCACAATTTGAGCCCGATGAATCCTGGCATTGTCATCTTGGAATATGCCCATCACTCTGGAACAGGGTAAATCTGGACTCATCAGACCACATGACCGCCCATTGCTCCAGAGTCCAATCTTTATGTTCCCTAGCAAATTGAAGCCTTTTTTTTCCGATTAGCCTCACCGATAAGTGGTTTTCTTACCTATTTGCTTAGTTAAATCCAGGTGGTGACTTTTTTTTGGCCGGGCAGTGTATATTTATTTGTACGGATGCTGTCAGTCATATATTTGTCAAATTTATTATGGCGCAGATGGCTGGAATGGAATTGAATGACCTATGAATAATGACTAATTTAATCATTTGTAGGTGATAATCGTCCAACAATTCAAGGGCTTTCTCTCTGTTGAGGGTAGAGATAAGCGTCTCCTCTTCTTTCGGCCACTGGAGCAGCAGCTTGATGTGTTCCAGCACTCATCAAGTCCTACCCTGTGCTGTGACACTTCTGTCAGAGCCTTTTACTTCTAGAGAGAGGATTCTCTATCAACAAGGAGGTTGAAACTTGCAACCTCCTTGAAGAATCTGTGGAGGCTCAAAGCTTGATCTGCGACCAGGTCAGTGTCTGTGGGGGCGTTCTGAAGGTACCGCTCACCAAGCAGCTCCTGGCTTCTGCAGCCTCTGCACGGTCAAGTACAGGATTCACCTGGAACAACAGTGGAAGAAGAAGAGAGCGCCACACAAGGCCTCAAGAGGAAAGGAGACGAAGCTGAGCTTGAAGAGCTGAAAACGAAAAAAATAATATAATTTTCATCTCCGTCATACGATGTAGCATCCTTTTGTTCCTAACACGTTATCAGTATAGATATCCAGCATGATTTTTTTTTTCCCTCATTGAGATCTGATGTATTTTCAAACTGTTCCTTTAATTTTTTTGAGCAGTGTAATTTATGGCCAATGTTGTATTTCTTAGGCCAACTGGAAATGTTGATCATTATTTTAATAAACCTCGCCTTTGGGTTAGTCTCTACTTTATTACACAGTTTTTGTCCCCTCCTGGCCGATCAGAATTATGTGAAACTAAGACTGTTTTGCAATCTCAAAATAAATGTACTGGTATAGTACCATAAATGTAAGTTAATGTGTGTTGCAGATAACCAGTTACAACTTGTGGCGTGGGCAGTCTTAAAATATGTTCAAACGGTCTTAAAAGTATTCCTGCATATACCCTGCGCAGCCCTTACACTTTCAATGTGGCCCATTTCCATCATCAGGGGGACCACTGCAACTTCAGCCATGACATCGAGCTGCCCAAGAAGAAGGAGCTGTGCAAGTTCTACATCACTGGATTTTGTGCCCGAGCCGACCACTGCCCTTACATGCATGATATCCTTTCCTGTCGACCACACAGACTCAGACAAACAGAGACTCTTAATTAGAATTAAGGGAGTACTGGGTATATTGAGGATGAGGACATCCAAAAAGTGGGGGTCAGTGTGTGTGTGTTTCTCCTTGACTTTTATTCTACGTGAATTCCCCTGTAAGCTCTTCCACACCACAGGGAACTGTGTCAATGGCGACGAATGCATGTTCTCCCATGAAGTCCTCAACGATGACACCCAGGAGCTGCTCAACAAGGTAGGATCCTCTATAACTGTTCTCTCAGCTATTTTCTGTGAACTCTGTAAACCATTAAGAGGTCTGAAAAATATATGTATGTACAGTTTCTTTAAAGATGTAAAATACAGTCAAATACAGCTTTTAAAATATACAATTTGTGGGGTGAAATCATTTTAACTTCCAACAGAAACCTTGCTTGATTTTTTTCTCTCTCTCTTTTTTTTTAAATGCCATGAGAAAATATTTCAGATGATCTCATCAGTGGATATCTTTGTGGCTTTGTTTTCTAGATGCTGGCAGAGGATGCAGAGGCCGGAGCTGAGGATGAGAAGGAGGTGGAGGAGCTGAAGAAGCAGGGGATCAACCCTCTCCCCAAACCTCCTCCTGGAGTTGGCCTCCTCCCCACCCCTCCTCGGCCTGTTCTTGTAGATGCCAACACAGGACCCGGGGATTTCGGTGGGCCTTCAGCTGGTGACTTTGGGGGTCTTCCTGGACCTAACCAGGGGCCCATTCCAAGCAAAGGTCCCACAGGACCAGGGCCTGTTCCTGGACCTAACCCCTGTGCTGGTCCCCCTGTCCATGGCCCGGAAGGAATTCCCTTCCAAGGCGGTCCCCCAAATCCCAGTTGCCCTCCTCCCCACATGGGCCCCCCACCTCCTGGTGGTGGAGGAGGAGGTTGCAAGAAGATCCCCTCATTGTTTGAGATCAAAGTTAAGCCGACAGGACAGCTGGCTCAGAAACTCAGGTAAGAGATCAGAAAAAAAAGAATCTTTAGAAAATGTAGCAGGTAATCTTATCTAGAGTGGCAAAGAGTTCTCATTTGTAGATCATTAAATGAATAGTCCACAGAGTATCTTTGGAATATCAAATTCTTCGTCCTACATGATTGAAAGGTGCCTCTGAACATTTGCAGTTAAAAGGTGGCTCTAAAGCTTATAGGCAATGAGTATTTATTACTCATTTACATTTATTTTATTACTTTGGTTTTCAGTAGCGTATTCCTTTTAATGTAACCAACTAAATTACAAAATAGCAGTACTAACCTTTTTCTTTAAAGTGTAAATAAGTGTAATCATAGAACACAAAGCACTCTGAATTAATAATTTTTGTAATGCAATATGATATAATAGTGCTACATCTTAAGACACCCCTGTCAAACATTTTAATAATATAGACTCAATAGATGTGGCTGAGGAGACCCCATTTAACATGTCTGAGACACACATGACATTTAGACCCACGATTACAGTAATCGCTTTTATATAATTTCCAACTGTGAATAATAAAACTTTAAAGAGCAACTTAACATGTCATTTTAGCTTGAACATGTGTTTTTAATATTTTCTCCACTCCATTAACGTGCAAGTAGTTGCAAGTTTCAGGTAGTGTCATTGCAAATCTTTGGCCTTTACTCTTGAACTCTTCCTAATTTCTCCTTTTGAGATCTGGTATGTGAATCCTAACTCCTCCTCTCCCTCGTCTGTCAGGAGCCAGACTCCCAGTGGCAACCCGGGTCAGACTGCAGCACCTGGACCCCAAGGGGCCCCTGGTGCCCCTCCACCCCACTTCCCTGCCCCCCCTGGCATGATGCCCCCTGACATGCAGAACATGCCCCCCAACATGGGCCCCTGCGGACCTCCCATGATGGGAGGTTTTGCGTCTGGTGACGGCCCTCCACATGGAGGCGGTATGCCTCCAGGTCCTCCTCCTCAGGGTGGAGGAAACTTCTTCAATAACTTCTTCAATCAGCAAGATGGCATGAATATGGAGGGAGTGGTACAGGAAGGTGTGTATTTCAATTATCAACCTGAATAATTAAAAACAAAGAATAAATACAGTTAATTTATACACCGTATTCTTCAGGTGATGGTTACTGTTTCTGTACTGATGAGTACACTCTGTTGCTTCTCAGGTGACAACTACCAGGGTTTTGCTGGCATGGATGAGACACCAGGAGCAGGGACATTTGATAATCAGTCAGGTGGCCAAGAAGCCTCTGCTAATGGAGCATCAGCCAATCAGGGGGGGATTTCTGTGCCTGACTTCCTGCCTCCGGCACAGCGCGTCCTTTTCATGAGGATCCAGCAGAAGCAGCAGGAAGAAGAGGAAAGAGCTCGCAGGATGGCTGAAGGAGGAGCAGAGAAAAGTCGAGACACTGAAGGTAGAGAAAAAGCATCTGCACCCGTTTGTCTACAACATATTTAGTCTATAGATAATGCGTTGTGGTCCTCCTTTGCATAATCTTTTTGACATTTGTCTTATAAATGTCCCTTTTCAAATAAAGTCATGTCCATAAGTATTTAGACAGTGACACAAGTTTTGTACTTTTGCCTCTGTCTGCTCTTCAATCACATCTTGATTACTTTGTTTCATATCCATTGTGATGTACAGAGGCAAATTTACAACAATGGTGTCACTGCCCAAATACTTACGGACCTGACTGACCCTAACCCCAAGTTTCCTTCAGGGTTAATCGCGTGTGTGGTGTGATCTGTTTGGGTTTTTATTTTTCTAAAAAGCTATAAACTACAGATGTAACATTCAAACATATCGATCTGTTTTTCCTAGGTGACTCAGGGAACTGGTACTCCAGTGAGGATGAGGATGGCGGTGGTAGTGTGACCTCCATCTTGAAGACGCTCCGTCAGCAGACCCAAACTCCTCAAAAATCTGACGGTCCCCCGAGCGACCCTCGCCTCCAGAAGGCCCCTCCTGCCAGTGCTCCGGCTCGGCCAGCAGACCCCCGCTTGGCTCGGGACCCGCGCCTGGTACGAGGCACAGAGTTGGGCCAAATCCCCGACTCCACCCACTCCATGCCTGCTCCATCTTCCTCTGGACCGCCTGCAGACCCCAGGTTAGCCCGGCTAGCTGCTGCCTCAGCTGGGTCCACCTCCCACTCGCCTCCTGCTCCAAAACCAGAGCCTCCTCTGGTCTACAAGCCCCCGCCGCTTACAACCCCGGCAGTGGAGGAGGAGGAGACAGAGCGAGTTCTCCGGGACAAGCCGGTGCCGATTCCTCTGGACCCGCTCATGGGTATGGCTCTGAGAGACCCCCGCTCACAGCTGCAGCAGTTCAGCCATATCAAAAAGGATATTGTTCTCCACATGCCAGCCTTCTCCAAAACCATCACCTGGTCACCTGAAGATCTCATTCCTCTCCCAATCCCCAAGCAGGACCTCCTTCCTCTCCCACCAGGCATCCCGCCTGTCTCCTCCACAGACCCACGTCTGGCCCGCACTCAGCAGCCCCAACACACATCGCTCCCTCACTCGCAGCCTCCCCCCGTCCTACCTCCACCCTCCTTGGACCCACCTGCTCCCACTCCCTCTACCTCCTCCCTCCCAGACTTTGAGCTGCTGTCTCGTATCCTGAAGACGGTCAACTCCAGCCCATCCCAGACTCCCTCCCCACCTCTCTTACCCACCCCTGTTGTTGCCCCTGTGCTGCTGGGGCCACCTCCCCCCATGCCTCCTGCACCTGCAGAAAAGCCTGTTGACCCCCGTGTGGCTCGTAAAGGCCCCTCAGATCCCCGTCTGCAGCCTCAGAAGTCAGCACTGAAGCAGCCATCAGATCCTGTGCCACCTCCTGTCTCCTCTACCTCTCCAGCATCAACATCTAGCCCCCCTCCCCCTTCCATTGCCCCCTACGACCCAAGGCTGCTCTCCTCAGGTGGAGCAGGGCGCAGTGTGGGAGCCGGGGCACCAGGGGGAGCCAGTGTGCTGAGCAGCATCAGTCTGTATGACCCTCGGACTAACAAACCAGGCAGCCCTGGTACCAGTAGTGGCTCTAATAATTCTCCCAACTCAGTCAGCACAGAGACCAAACCCAGTGACCCCCCAACGGGTAAACCCAAGTCCAAGGAACCCCTGTTTGTTCGGAAGTCTGCGTTGGACCAACCAGAGCCGGAGAAAAGTCTAGAGCAAGGGACTGATCGATACAACAGTTATAACAGGCCCCGGCCCAAACCTGCTCCCTCGCCTAACTCCACGGCCCAGGGAGGGCCTGCTGCAGTCGGGGCAGTCACAGCTGGAGGTCAGGGTGCTCCTGGAGCTGCTTCAGATCAGGGGCCCGCGGGTGTCCACAACCTACCAGTGTCCTCTCTTTTCGGCGTGGTGAAGCAGGTGACAAAACCCGGCGAGACGAGTAGCCCCTTTGGAGGAAACAGCCCGGTGCAGTCTGACCAGGCGGCCACAGAGCAGGACAACGCCTCACTGAAGGAGGTTTTCAAAGGCTTCGACCCCACGGCCTCTCCCTTCTGCCAGTGACCCCCCCCTGACCAATGAACCCTAAAGCCCCATCATATGGTCGGATGTTGGCTTGTTTTAACATTTTTGGACACTGAACAGCTCAGTGAAGAGGAGAGAGAGAGAGAGAGAGAGAAAAGCGCACTGAGGCAACTGCCTGTAAGACTGGTTAAGAAGACAAACTTTGTGAACAAACGTCTCAAGACATGTTTCATGCAAACACACACTCAAACACTTTACCACAGTGTTGCAGATTCAAATTCTATAAAAGACTCTTGGATTATGGGAAGGGTAAAGGTAAAATCTCTAAAGTTCTATTTTAAACAAACGTATTGATGTATAAATAAATGTATTCTCTTCATCTCAATGCTTAATGAAAACAGTTCTTCAGACAGCAGCAGAAACATATTTATATGGAATGATCGTTTTAGCTTCACATCTTTTTTGTCAATTCCTTCATTTCTGTTCTTCTGCTGAGTTCTTTGTAAATGTTCTCATCTATAAACTGTTTGTGCTTGTCTTTATTTTGGGGCAGTCAAAGTTAACACTGCTCTTGGCAACAGATGAAAACATTTCCCCAAAAAATATAGTTTATTTGTGGGGTTTTTTGGTGTTAAATGAACAGCACTGAGGCAACTCCTTTAACACTGTTGCCCATCAGAAACAAATCGCCCTCTATATCACTGCCTTTGCATTCACAGTCCTCTTTAACCCCTGTGCAAACATTTTGTCATTGTGACTCACCATGTCACATTTCTGCAGAAGCAATTACAAATACCTAAACTTAAATCTATATTCAGCTTTTTTTTTTTAGTATTTATTTTTCTACTTCTTTGCACTGTCCGTTTGTGTCCTCTGAGGACTAATGTTTTAATGTCTGTCGCTCTTCCAGCTGTTCACATATACTGTCTCATTTCAGGTATTTACCCAAAACAGGTAACTTTGCTGGTACGGAAAAGTGACCTGTGACCTTTCAGTACTGCCTGTAACCACTACGCCACTGTTGTTCCCTCTATTTACTCAGTTTTCACATTAACATTTTGTTTCTGTTTGTGAAAATGTGGTGTCCCCAGTTCATAAATAACAGCTTCTGTAGCTTTAAGGTAGAAGATATGGAAAAGAGATCTCGCTGTTCAAACTGTCTCCGGTGACAGATTTTAGCTTGATGGGGGTTAGCCATAGCATCAGTAAGGGAACATTAAAAGTTTGTTTTTCTCTGCTGAAAAGTATATTTCAAAGGTTTGTGTAATTCCTCTGCCTTGGTTGGTTAACGCTTCATCTTTTCTTCACCTTGATCAGAAGATTCACTGGCTCAGAATTCACCATTTAGTCTTTAGCTTTTTGTTATTTAGTTTTATTAACTGTTTTGTGGAAAGTCAATTTACAGTACAGGACTGCAGGTTTGTGAGAGTGATTGGTGGAATGCAGCCTTACAGCATCAATTTATAATCTTTTGGCTTTAGTGGCTGGTGACCGTGTGACAATCATAAACTAGACTTGGACCTAAAATTTAATGAATGCATGAATCTTGCATTGATCTATGCAGGTGCTCCATTTCACCGTCAGTCTGAGCCATATATGAAGAGAACCATGTCACTCATATCAGATCTTAACATGGCCTGTGTTTAAAAATGCAGACCGAGTATGGTTTTCTCTCTTAGGCTTGCAGCAAAAGAAGTGCACGCGCTTCATGGTGGAAATGTTAATTTGGGATGGATTCACAGTGAGGATGAGAGTTTAAATCTTTCCTCCAGAATCTCCCTTTCTAGTTTCTACCCCCATAAGCAGTTGAAGTCGGAAGTAGGTGCAAAGTCTGAATCAGGGTGAGGATGAGCAATTGTTTTATTGACAGGCTTGTTTAAAAATCTTTGAACATGGCATCTCTGTCAAGGAGCTTATAGATGTTTTTGACTTCCAGAAGGTAAAGATTGTACAACAGCTGTCAGGATTGTTGTCGACCGTCTTGTTTATAAATGTTGATCATTTTTATTTATTTTTTTATACTTGGGTAAGAAAAATACTTCCTCACGTGACATTTTTTGGACTGAATCATTTTATATGTCGGAATTATGTGATTACCGCTCACCTCAGTGGGATGTAGGCAGCCTGTAACCATGTGAAGAGAGACTTTTGTTTTTTTGTTTTTTATCTGAGTTTGTGTATAAAGATTCAAACTAACAGAAGAGTCACTGTTCCTCCCCCCTGCCAGGCCAAGAATATCCTGTCAGGAGGCCGAGTGTCGGCTATAACAAGCGTGAAAGTTATTGTTGATTTATTTCATTTATGACTTTGTTTTTATAAGTTTTTTTTCTTGCTACCTAAATCTGACCAGTATCCTGTCTTTGGAGGAGTGGAGTTTTCTAACTGTACGCTGTAGGTGGGTTGTCAAAAGTATTTAAATAAAGTTGATACATGATCAACCAGTTAAAACTGTGATTTCTGTATTTTTATGAATCATTTGACCAGTTTACTTCTGCCGTGGTTTGAACGGATCCTCGCACATCTGCGCTTTATCGCGTCATGCATGTGAAGGTATTTGAGGAGTTTCCTTCAAGACTTCAAGATGCTGCCAACACTATTGTCATGCGAGTGTTTTTCACTGACTTGGTGCTCGCTGCGAACCGACACCAGTTTGCTCTCAGTCCGCCTCTTTTGAAAGTTCAGAGTTCAGTTACAACTCATCCTGAGGGTAACATGAATATCTCTGACCCCAGAACAATGTTATGCTTCTTGACTAATGAAAGCCGACTGCACCATGTTACTCTTCAAATGAAGTCGGTCTCAATCACTGTAATCACACACAAGTACTGCAAATACAGGAAGGACAAAAAAAAAAAAAACCTGAGCTTCAACTTTAATTTATTTTTTGACGTGATCATGATTTTTGTAGTTTAATTTTGGACAATTATTTGTGAGCAGTTTAGAGTATCCAATTTGCCTAAATATCATGTCTCTGGAGTGTGAGAGGAGACCGAAGCACTCGGGAGTAAACCCACGCAGACACGGGGGGGGGGGGGGGGGGGTGGGGCAAGGAGAACCCCCAACCCAAAAAGTGGGGCCGACGCCGCCCCCCCCCCCCCCGCCCCCCCACTTTTGGCCG
>JAVQJF010118648.1:0-50292 GCA_036023855.1 Gadopsis marmoratus
ATGGATTGGCCTCCACAGAGTCCAGACCTTAACCCCATTGAGAATCTTTGGGATGTGCTGGAGAAGACTTTGCGCAGTGGTCCGACTCTCCCATCATCAATACAAGATCTTGGTGAAAACTTAATGCAACTCTGGACAGAAATAAATGTTGTGACATTGCAGAAGCTTATCGAAATAATGCCACAGCGAATGCATGCCGTAATCAAAGCTAAGGGCGGTCCAACGAAATATTAGTGTGTGACTTTATTTTTGGCCAGGCAGTGTAGTATTCGCTACAGGAAGACAAGTACAGTGACCGCATGGTCTGAGCAGAAGGGGAGAGAAATTCTCTTTTGCATGTTTAAATAGAGATAACGTGACAATAAAAAATATGTACATGTGTATCAACCTCTATAGAAGCATATTTGATAGGTTTGTGAAAAAATAAATATATATTTAATAAAGGGGTTTTGTGCAGTAGGCTACTTTTCAGAGTAGTATTATTCGCAATGAGGGACTTGTAATGTGATGTACAATGAAGGTCTTGGTCAATGTTTTTTATGACCATATCCACTGAAATTCACAGGCACTGGACACAGGGACATTTTATGTGCAAAATTTTACTTTCTGAACAATCTGTTACAATACAATTGCTAAAACTGCTTGCTATACAAAATGTTTTGACCAAAAATAAATGAAAAGAGTGCTATCTATCAGAATCACCTTGGCGTTTTACGACCCTTGTAGCACAAAAATAGAGTGACAATTTTGATCATTGATACATTATCAGAGAGCTTCAATTTTCCAAATAATAGGATGAATTAGTTTTTGGTTTTTAAATAAAAAACATAATGTGCAGTAGAGGGATATACAGATGTGCGGCATCTAAGACTGGTGATGATAGCTCGTGGCTGCTGGTTGTCACAGTAATGCAACACACTTTCCGGCAGTTTTCCAGGTACATAGTGGTCAGAAATAGCGACTGTTAGAGCAATCTATGGAAAGCTTTGTTAAGAAACACCAATACATCTCAGCCCTCAACACAGTCTGAGATGATCGAACGAACCTGAGGCAGCTGAAAATAACTGAAGTCAGACTGAAAGCTCACTGGCTCATGACTTTTTGTGGATAGAGGAAGTTCGATGTCCCACACTATACAGTAGAATGTCTCATCTGCTTGAAAAAACTGTCAAATTAGCTCACATTTCACAGTTAGCTTGCTTAAAGTGAAATATTTAGGGACATAAAACAGCTGACCTCTTTTCTGACTGTGAATCATTTCGTTTCATTTGATATTGATATTAGTTTATTATGTCTGATGTGACACATGATGTGTCGGGGCGGATGGAGGGGTGCCATTGTTTAAAAAAGGTTGGCAACCACTGGTAAAAGCAAACCCAGCATTTCTTTGTAAACAGAATAAAATGTACTCCAATCCTGAGGACATGAAGTGTTCTCAGTGGTACAGCCCTAATCAATAATGTTGTAAGGAGCATGCCTCATCGACCAAATAGTGACAGCATGACCTAAGACCTGAGCCTGCGTTTGAATGCTTTCAGCCTGTCACAGAAGGGTTCATGGGAGGAGATGAAGACGCCTCTCCGCAGCTGCCGCACACACCTGGATCCCATCATCCCAGCCCGAGACGTGATGGGAGGACAGGAAACTGAAGAAGCTCTTAAACATTTATCGCAAAGTGACACTCCAGCACTCACTTTTTCTGTGAAATTCCATCTGACATTACCCTGCAACACTGATCCTCAAGCAACCTCGACTACACAAGCCTTTACTAGACGGTGGAGCTCCCTGCCTGCCACCAACACTGCCAGCCAGGATTAAATGTTTGATTCGCTGCCATGCTAAAAATTGAAGGTCTCATAGAACTGTGAGTCACTTTGAATAAGCAACGACCAAATGGCAGCGTGTTACGTTATATCCACATCGAAGAGAGGAAGAGCAGCCGGCGCATTGCATAAATTTACTCCCTGAAAATTTCATGTTTCCTTAATTGACTTGGTTTCACAGCTTGCCTCGCAGCTCCAGCTGATGCCTTCAACTACTTACAACAGACAAAGATTGCCACCACCTCCATATGCAGCATCTCGCCAATCGCATGAGTACACACGCATGAGATGAGTGCATATACTATACGCGTGGCTACTGCCTATAGTTTTCCATGCATGCATGTGCACATTTGTACTGCTGGTGGTGGTGGTGCACGCTTGGACAGAGAGCTGATTTCACCTCAGAGGCAACTCAGCCAGTCAGAGAGGCAGAAAGCAGGGATGAGCAGAGAGAGAGCGAGAGAGAGAGAGAGAGAGAGAGAGAGAGAGAGAGAGATTTGACTCCAGGCAACAGATGCCCAATTAACATATCCCCATAATTAGGATGATGTAGAAGGATGAAGATGAAAATGTAAGGGCACAGCTGTTGTTGTCCGTCCCAGGCTGCGTGGAGCCGCCTGAATATTCATGTGACATTTTTATGACTTTTCAATATCTAGCTGCACACAATGATGATGCTATGTTCACCAATTACACGGCCTCGGTGCTTCTGCTCATTAAAGATGGATGGGGTCTTATTAGTGCAAAATGAAAGGGGCCACCAGCACAAGAAAAGGCAGGTCAATGAGAAACAGAAAAGTGTTTTGCTCTTGGTATGTCATGGGAACATACCGTACCCTCCCTATACAGTGTTCTGAAGTGTAAATGACTCATTTACAATATGTGCAAATGTGTGCAAATTTATACCAATGTGCCAGAGTTCAAACATGCGTAATAATGTGGTAAAATGAAATTACGCTCCAGAACATCGACTGTGATCTTTAGCGCACACAGGGGAGAATAATGAAGAACCAAAGGAGCTGTCAGCTCAGCAGCAGAGAGTGGAGTAGAGTGCTGCGCTCACTCCTCTGTCTTTGTCAGAAACTTCTGCTCCAGTAACTCCATCCGGCACAGCTATCAGGCTTTTCTTTGTGCCCTCGTGACGCAGTGGCCGGCTGCTTCAACGTCAATTATTCACATGGCTCCCCTATAAATATCAGCCTGTTAAATGGTGGAAATACCCATCGGAGGGGCTTTAGAGTGCGGTGTGTGCTAAACGTAGACCAACTATGTCATTTTAGAGGAAAAATTACAGCATTTAATCTGCTGCATGACGTATGGCTTTTTGAGAGCCCGCATTTAAAATTCAATGCATTTAAGTAATGAATTCTAAGGCCTGACACAGTAGAGTCATCCCTCAGTTATTTTAGGAAAAGCAGTGTGTTAATGGTGTGCTTTTACTGTGAATTTTAAAAATCTGATGGAACACAAAGAGTAGTTCCACTCAACATTTCAAAATCACCTCGTGGTGGCGCTAGAGGGAATGTTAAAGGACCACCGAAAATCAGTAGGATACGTCCTCTGGGGACCATGAATGTCTGTACAAAGGTTTATGGCAACCTAGTTGTTGAAATATTTGAATCTGGACCAAAGTGGTGGGCTGACAACCGACAGACATCGCCATCCCTAGAGCCACCAGCCTGAAAGATGATGTCAAGAATCCATATCATGTATCTTGCTTCCAATTTGAAATAAAATTTAGTGATTTTGAGAGCTTGTTTGCGCTACATACGGATGACTGTGGAATGGAAGACCTTGATAATCCAAGCAACACAAAGCCACAAGGTGATGATAAATTAAAGGGAAAACCTGAATAAATGATTCAAACTGTGTCCATACGAGTTGTTTGAGGAGTATGAAAATGATGGGAATCATTATGTAACAGCTTTCACGCTCACCAGATCTCAACTCAGTTGAACTCCTATGGGAGATTTTGGAGCGTTGTGTTAAGCAGCGCTCTCTACCACCTAAATGTGCAAAATGAGATCGTACGGGTCTATCTGAAGGCTCTTACAATAAAAAAATGTTTAGTGTATATACCAGCATGATGTCTGACAGGTACATCTTGGGAACATTAATGTTCCCCTTTACTCCAAAAAATAATATTATTAATAATTAATAACTGTATTAATAAGCCCCATTTATATATTATACAACTTATACATCACCTTTTAAAACAGAGTTTTCAAAGATCTTTGACAGGCAAAGCAAAATTCTCAGGAAACAATATAATGGCAGAAAGTCAAATAGTATGGCAAAACAAAAGCAAGATATAAATGAATGATAGACAAATACAAATAAAAACAATTAAAAATGTCAAGTAGCAAACACCTGTTGTCCAGCAGTCCAACTTTTATTTATAGATTCTGGATTTTTTATGAAGGAGGAGGAGTAGGAGTAGTTTCAAAGATTATAATGAGATCACTGAACTTGTTTTATTTAAAAGACCATATCTGATACAAATTATAATTCAAAGTAGAGCAATTTCTATACATGTTAAAGCATGTCTGGAGGAGATCTTCAAAGTTGAAAAAATTCCTGTTTAAAAATGCATAATGCAGCATCACTGCAAGCTTATTTGGACAGCTCTCATGCGGATATTTCCAGCAACACTGGACAGGCAGCGGGAGATGGACACAAGGTGAAATGGCACTTTCTCTACGGGTCAGAAAAGGTAAGACGCTCACCTAGAGACAAAACCCTGTCCTACACAATGGATCCTGTCAGGTGAGCTAGTGCTGAAAAGGAGCGATGACTTTTAATAACTTCCTCTGTCACACTTAGACATACTTGAGGCCCTCTAACTGGCGATGCTCAAATATTCACAGCCTGTTTGATATTATGGTTTGATGATGAGGCATGGATCTAATCAGTGAGTTTTGGGGAGCCTCAAAAATGGCGCTGGAAAAACTGCACCATCTGACAGCAGCTCCGGTTTAGTGCCAGAGTGCTGTCGACAGACTCGTAAGTGGCGCATAATGATAATTAACATGCCAATTAGACATCTGCTGTGTTTCCAAGGCTGTCTTGAGAATAATGTGTTTACAATTAAGAGGAGAGCTCAAATGAGCAAAGAGGCACATATCATCCCCTTAACGCCGGACTTGGGTGCGACAGGTCGGCTAGTCGCCTGTGATTGTTTTGCAGGAGGAGGGCCCGGGGATCTTGTCATATCTGATTAAGTGGAGGGAGATGCAGGGACCAAATGAGCTGAATGGAGCAGCAAGCACCAGGAGCGACACATTACCACTGGGTGTCACCACTGATCACATCATATCATCACTCGCCTCCTCCCCTGACAACTCAATCAATGGCCTAATTGACTGGGACTAGGGCCACTGTCACAACAGGATCCAGTGCTCAGGGAAAAGCCAGGCTGCAGCACTGATTTATGCTGGGATTGAAAATGGTTTATAGCTCAGGAGCATGGCTGGAGTTCAGGGAAATCTCTTCGCTTCACAACTCGTTCATCCACAAGATGGCATAGTTGGACTATATAAAGTGATAGGCTGCTCTTTCTTTTCCTGCTGGGTGTTTTTTCTGCCTTTGTTTTATCTCCATTAGGTTTTCAGTGGTTTTCAATCTGAGTAGGGAGGTGATGAAGCATCTCTTAGCATGATGTATTGTTAAAATCCACTGAGGTGGTCTGCCAAAACAGAACCAGTGAGCTTTCCCCCCTGGATTTAAGTGCATTTTGACCTAAGTGTACTCTATATAAAAATGTGTGGCTTTCCTGAAAAGTGTGCATGTGCTGTTAGTTATTAGAGCAAAGAGTCCATATGAAAACTTGGATATCCAGTTCATTACCAACCGTGGAAACATAAATGAATGAACTTTCAGCCTCACATTTTAAACATGGACGAGCAGTCCTGAAAGTGCTCAAAAAAATTACACTTGAACATCTACATTTCCATGACAACTGGGCTGTGAAGAAGACTGTGTGATATGATCAAAAGTTCCAGAACAGCTACTGAATGGACCTTGTGGTGAGATTGTTTTTGCCAAATTCCACACCTTAATTTTAGCTACAATGCTATGTTTTGCATTGATTAATGCTATTTTCTAGCCCCTAAGGCTAATAAAGCCCCTCTCAAAAACACTTTATAAAGTCCAAACTGCAGTGTCGTCCAGAACAGCAAGGCTCTATTTTTTTTAGATCCTGATAAATGAACAGCTTGGAGGTGCACACCCGACACCAGTGATGTGGTTCAACAAAATGACTGGCTGGCCAAACGATAGAGATGGGAATACTGGAATTTTCAATAAAATTTGCCCTCTAAGATTACATACTCATTCCACACTGCTGGAGACTAGCCAAGTGCAAAGATACTGGCGTGCACACACACACACACACACACACACACACACAAAATTGTCTCAAAACTCATTCAGTTAAACTCCTTGGATCTGATTTTGTCAGAGGTGGACTGATCCTGCTGTTATAAAAAAAATTATTTTGTAAAACATGTGTTTATCAATAACTTTATAACAAGTTCTCACTTTAAATGATACGGTTTTTGCTTGTTGCTCGTAGTGCACAGAGAATCTGGCACTGGTTGCAGAAAAGCCTGAATGAATGTGTTTCTAGCTCTCCTGCTGTGCAGGCGAGAAGGACCCTGGATATCTGCTGGTTGGCCAGTGAAACAGATACACGGTATTTGACTGATTGAGCCTAACTGATTGAGCCAGTCTGCGTCCACCTAGGAGATGGGCAGAGATCTGCCAAGAAGGTCACGTTCAAAGTAAACTCCAGGTGTTCTATCTGGGCATGCATATGTTTAGCTATTTAATAATGGCAAAATCCAAAACACAGACACAAAGGCACATACAGGCACACACACAGAACATCTAGAAATCCACTTTATAATTAGTAATATAATTTGTCTCAATGATGTTAAGAAACCATGGTCGTACATAAAGAAACGGAGAATGTGCTGAGGGAAATTTTAAATGCTGCTCTATCTCTGGACTACCAACAATGGACAAAAACCTATTTTCAGGACTGCCTGTCTTTTAATTTCTAATGAGGGTGTCCAGAAGTGGTGGAATGTGAATACCACAAGTACTTTTACTCAAGTACTGTACTTGAGGTGCTTGTACTGGAACCAAATATTGTAATTCTTACTTCACTACATTTATTTGACAGCTTTAGGTACTTGTTTCATTGCAGATTTAGATTATTACAATATTCAATATACATCAACTAATAAATTATAATATATTATTACAGGTTAAGCTCGACGGTAGTATATCAAGCCATTCAAATTAACCCCACCTTTACCCCTTGCAACATTAAAGCATGCACACATTAATGCATTACTAATTATAATCCAGTAATTTAACATATATATGACTGTGAAACGGGCCATTCTGCACAATGATTATTTATATTTTGATGCCAATACTTTTGTACTTTTATTTAAGTAAGACTTAGAATGCAGGACTTTTTCTTGTAATAGAGTATTTTTACACTTCAGTATTGCTACTTCTACCAAAGTCACACTGTTCAGCCTCCTTGGAGAAGTTCGAGAAGAGTAGAGCAGCTTTTGATGGATCCGCTGCTGCAAGGCATTTGGTGTCTGTCATCTGCGAGTTAGAGTAGTGCTGGATTTTCTGATATTAAATCAAATATAACATTGGTATTCGAATGCAACAATAATGTGCCTTGTCCGCTCTGCAAATTGTGATGTTCAATCAGCCGCGGCTTCACCAGACATGACTGGGATCTCCAGTGTATATTAGAATAGTCTGCCTCAGTCAATGTGAAGGTCAGTAGGTCAAACTCTGAGGTCATTGTTCTCTGCAAGAAAACATGAAACAGGGGAGAGGTTGGCTTAAGGGGATGAATTAGCGTCTTATTAAGGGATTGTCAGGTGCAGTGACCTCAGCAATACTGGCATTGTTCCAGACCATACTGGAAAAAGAAAAGCCATTAAGCAAAGCTCTTGATTTACCTTGATCTACTAAATGATCTGCTACAGGCTAAATGAGGACCGATCGAGTCCTGGCTCCTCCATACTGAGAGGTATGGATATCCCCGACGTGTTTCCATTTGTAGGTATTTCATGCAAAGCCTGCTGGGAGAGGAAGAGATGCCAAAGCAGACCCCGGGAATTACTGAAGGGACGATATCTCCCTCGGGCCTCCGAGCAAGTTGACCTTTTAACCTGACCCTGTTACTCACTGAAATAATGCATTTATGGATAATCCCTGTGGGTAAATCTGTATGCTGGGTCAATCAAAGGGGAGAAAGAGGAGATTCCAACAGGAGAAAAGAAAACAAATGCATCATGCATATTTAGCAGGCCATTGAACACATTGATGTGAACATAGGATATAGTGAGTTGAATTCAACATTTTCAAGGACTGCATTGAAATTGAACAGTGCCCTTTTGTGAAAATTCGAAAAGCTTTTACATCATTACACTACTATGAAGATCTATTGTAATGTTTGATACAGTAATCACATGAGTAGAATTTATCTCATTTGATAATTGTATGTTATTGTACCAGAGGCTGGACCGGCAATTCCAGGGCAGCACACTCACCACTACTGCAGAGGGGTGGCTGAGGGTTCAGTTCCTGGCATCTGTTGTACCAGTGGCTGCTTACAGCCTCACCAGCCCAACTGTGGCATTAAAGTTACAGTTCCACAGTTTGGAGAATAGGCTAGTTTGCTTTCTTGCCAAGAGATAAATAATAAATCAATCTGTTTAGTATGGAGCTGGAGCCAGGAGGTGATTGGCTTAGTTTAGCTTAGCATAAACGAGCCTAGCCTGTCTTTGCCCAAAGTGAAAAAAAAAAAACGTCTAACAGAACCTCTAAAAGCTCACTAATCAACACGTCGCCTCTCGTTTATTTAATCTGTTCAAAATCTAATGTTTAAAGAGCTCAAGTTGTTATGTGCTGGAATTTGCGGTTGCCTGGCAACCTCACTGAGACTCCAGGAATTTCTGTTTGTGTACATATTAAACAAATGAGATGCTCTGTGTTAATTAGTGAGCTTTAGAGATGTTGAAGCCTTATAATTTTTAATTTTAAAATCTTTTTATAATTGGCAAGCTGTTCACCCCTCCCGCCCCCCCCCCCCAGTCTTTATGCTAAACAAATCGCCTCCTAGCTCCAGCTCCATGCTTGCAAAGAGGACATGAGAATGGTGTCGATTTTCACATCTATCTCTCGGCAAAAAAGTGAATACTCTAAGTGCTCTTCCAAAACCGGCACATGGAGACTGGACATTCCAAATTGAATGTCATTGTTGGCAACCTGTTGATGAGTCAAAAGTATCAGTAAGTAACAGTATCATTTTTTGAGTAGAGCATGGAGATGGGATCATCTCCGTGGAAAGACTAAAAGCCTGTATTGAATATTATAGAAATACTGTAATCAAACTAGAGCAACTGTAAATGTAAAAAACTAAAGCATTATAAAGTCACTGTAGACTTACTAAACTGACTAAGATGATGGGAGTTTGTTAATGATTTTTGGTTAACTGTCTATCTGCGGTAGCTGGCTGCCTCCCTGTTTCCACGGCAGCACGGAGCAGCAGAGGTGCATAACAGCACAGCAGCCTGCTTTCACATTCATAGAAATCCTAGCCATTAATTCCCAAGAATGGAGGTGAGTTCCAATGCTGATGAAATATATGAGAGGAGCAGAGGCAATTTCTATCTTTAAGCCAACAGACACCCCCTCCACTTCATTCTGTGTTGGCTGCTTGGGATGGTGTGGTAAGGTGTAGCGAGGTGATGTAGAAAGAGGGGGGCGAACGTTTCTTTTTTTCCCCCTGCATGTAAGTCCCCCGCACCTCAATAAGACTGTGAACACATCAGTCTGACTGAGGCTGAGAGGGAAGAGAGAGGCAGGCTGCTTGGTTGACGATGTGGGCAAAACTGCAATTCATGACTGCTGCTAACAAAGCTGAGCTACAGCATTTCCATTCTGCGGATATTTGTCTTACACCTAAATCACCTTACAGTACATCGTAAAAAGTGTGTCATACAAGCGTTGGCAAGCTGGAGCAGGAACATAAATGATTCACGGGCTCGCCGACTCCGAGGGGCCCACATTGCTCTGTGGGCGCTGCAGGAGAGACGCTCAATATGCAGCACCGGTCGTGCCAGTTGGCAGCAGGGCGCTGTCGGGTTGGCACCGCTCACAGCCCTCGTAGGTATTGACATCTTCAATAGGATTGTAACATCCCATATGCCACCATTCTTCCACCCCCGCTCCTGAATCCAGACAATCGTCCTCACCGGAGCCTGAAATAAGACTGGGGCTCATACATACTGCGCTCTATCTCCTCTCAACATCTCATTATGCTCTCTGCTGCAGAGGAGAGGGGTTTTCGCTGCCACATATAAACCATGGAAAATAATCAGGCAGCAGCTAAGGTGCTTTTCAATCACCCAGCGCATAACAACCACTCACTTGTGAATTAAATGTCACAGCAGAAGCACTTTTATTTTGCCTCCCCTCAGATTTCAAATCCCCTCCTCCTCTTCTTCTGCATCGTCTTCATTATCAGTCACTGTTGGGAGCGCCGCAGCTGAAGCAGCAGCAGCAGCAGCACAGGCAGCAGTTGCCTCCAGCGCCGCCTCCGTGAAGATCAGAAGCCTCCAAATCAATGTCTAGAGTACAGTGTGCACAGATAAACATCAGGGAGTTATGAGCAACTTCACAGGAACTGACAGCTGAAATCCCTGTAAACCACAGCTGATCATGTTATCTGTGAGCTGGTAAAGATGCGCACTCCTCCTGACATCAGGTGTTTTATGAAATGGTCTCATGTGTCAGTCTGTGAACGCTGCTTCGTCAACAGTCTCTGTCTCAGTAGTAAGTCTCCTGTGTTATTCACTTTTTCACAATAAAGACGTCATCGAATATTTGCCAGCTAAGCCAATTGACAGCAAACTCTGCAGTTATATAGATAGATTTGCAGATTTATGGGGTGTTGAAAGCATTTAATTGAATTTGACAGCAGCAGCAACAGAGGTGTTGTTGCAAATGTACAGTGGCAACTGTACAGAGCTGAAAGTAATGCTTTCAGAACTTCATTGTCTCATCGCTACCTTAAAAAACTAGCTGTCAAACTGTGTTCTTTAGGCCTAAGTAATCTTGTTGATGTGACCGGGTATATTTCAGAGAAACGAGTTTGACCTCGGAGTGGCTTCCTTCTCCTCTGCTGTGGTATTTGAATTGCAGGGGAAAAGAAATTCTCCCAAAGCCCGGGGTCGTCCAAGAGAATAAGTTCACGTTAGCCTACCTCCAGTTCCCTGGATCGCTCATTAGGAGCTTGGCTGAGCACTCAAGGTTTTGTTTGGATGCCTCCCAAATGGAAACACACGTTTGGAGCCACGCCAAGCTGTCAGCCTCGCGCATGATTTGCAGCGTGAACGATGGCCAGTTGCTTGGATAGAGCAGTCCTCCAGGTCTGTCAGTGGAACAAACTTGGTTTTCAAATGAGTAAAGCACTAATCGCTCAGAGCAGCTCGTTCCTACTCCGGTAATTCCTGCGGAATACAGGGGTTTTCAGATAGTTGTTAAAATGTCTGTCTTCCTACTTTCAACATTCTATAGACAGGTTTCCCGTTTGGATGAAGAATCATTGCCACAATGTCATGACAGGTTATACAGTATATGGGCATTTTCAGTATTTAGAAAGAAGGGAACTTCCTAGAAACACGTATAATTTCGGTTTAGATTTACATCTGCGTGTGGTGCTCACGCTGTCATTTTCAAACCCTTACTATGCGCCAAACTTTGATAGACATCTGACCGTGACACATGGTGAGAAACGGCAGCTAGAAGCAGAGATTAAGCAAAATTAGCACAGACCGACATCTTTTCGATGTATGACTTCTGTTAGGAAGAAAAATGGCAGTTAAAGGGAAAACTCTGGTATTTTTTTAAACGTGGGACCTATTTTTACAAATTAGTTGAAGAATAAGATCTTTCTTCTTCTTCTTTAACCAGAAACAGAAGTCTCGCTCAAGGAAACGTCTCGCTCTGAAACCTCACGAGAGGTTGAGTTGTTGCAGGAAGGCGAGTAGCATTCTGAGTTGCAGACAGGCTGAGGGAGGACCCAAATGCAGACAGCACAGGACAACGGAAGCTTATTGACGGCTTAATCGACGAAGCACTCACAGGACAGGTAATGCAGACACAGACAAGCTTGCAAGTCCAAATCCAGAGCCAAGCAACACGAGCAACATCCACGGGGTAAGCAACACAAAGGTAGTCCAATACAGAGATGAAGCCACGGGAAGCGAACAGAGTAATGACAGATAGCGAGCAATGAACAAAAACAAGCCTTCACCAAATATAGCACAGAGCACGACAATAAACCGATAAAAGACATGGGAAAGAAACAGCACGTATAAACACACAAGACCAAGGAGGGGATGACGCACAGGTGACCACAAGAGACCAGGTGAACAGAATCGAGCTCAAGAGGGAAACTAGCGAGCACAGGAAACGGGACCAAATTAGGTGAGAACCACACAAAGGCAAGGGAGCACTAGAAATTAGTAAAAATAGGGCCCAGGTTTAAAAATACCGGAGTTTCCCTTTAACATGTGCACAAGGTTTGTGTCGCCATGGATATTAGATGGTATATGTGACATGTCATAATGACTTGACATTCTGGGATGGAAGCATATGGCAGCCATCTTACCTGGGTCCAACTACTTGCTGTAATTGGAACCTATAGTGAAATAGGCTTAAGTTGTCTTTATAATCTTTGCGTTTTTCTACCAATATGGTTTTTTGTTCAGGTAATTTGATTATTATAGCTCCAAGAGAACACATCATGCTTTGGATCATGAAGATTATTTTGTGCATTTATATTCTTTTTTAATTTTTGCCTGAACTTAATATGTAAGAACTGTCTTTGGTATTCTGAATGTCTAATATATTACAACAAGCAATATCTTTTATGTAGAAATCCTAATTTGGCCTATATTGACAGGCAGTTACAATCAGAAACACCTACTGTAATGTATTGATACATTTATTAGTGTCGTGAATTGTACAAAAACATAGTTGTCTTTCTCTCACACACGCACGTGCACACAAAGGCTTACTTTGTGGCATAATGTTAATGCCATCTGTACATTAAATTTACGACGATAATGCGGAGAAATCACAGGAATTTTTGAACTGCTGAAGAAAACATCTCCTTTCTCTGACAGGATTACTTTGCTTGATCAAGACATGGATTATTTTTTATTTGCTTTACTGAACGGAAAATTGTGTAAAGGCAAGAGACAACACATGATGCTAATATACATATATATATATTTCCTGCGTAGCTAACATATGCCATGCGTTATCGTTATCCCATGAGTCATGACGTAATGTCGCATCTACTCCTTTATATCTATGTTTTCTACCAAATACTATCTGCTTTTTCCACTCTTTCATGTGGCAAGGCAGAGTTTTGCATTGGAAAATGCGTTGCTGCCTATCACATTTTAGTCTACTTGGATCAGCTCTGGTTCTTCCTTCATCCTGGCTCCACTTCATCTTCCTCTGCCTCTTCGATGGGCTGTGCAACCGCAGCTATTAGGAGCACAGATTAAATGGATGGCGCATCCCACGCAGTTTGGTCCTATTAATAATTAAGCAGGGCGAATATTATACAGTTCACATACTTTAAACGTGGAGTTCAGTGAGTAAGTCAAGAATGATTACACACTGCAGGCTGACAGGCAGCGAGGAACCATTTATTCAGCAGTAATTAGCCTAAATGATAAAGTAATGCACCCCCATTAAGGGAGAGAAGACAGAGCATTCAGGAGGAGACTAAAACCGCCGATTAGCCACAACAACACAGGCAGCAACGCATGTCAAGGATTTATTTGCATGAGGACAACATAATCCCCTAAACTCTGTTTACTCTGGAGGCTGAAAAAACAACGCTGATTCATATTATGTCTTCCGATCAAAACAGAACTACACTCAAAACCAAATAAATCCTGCGCCAGTCATGTTTAATGTATTTATCATCTAAGTATGATGTCTAAATGGCGTAAGAAAGCAGCAGGCAGGGCCTGAGGGCGAGCTGTGACAGATCTCACAGGCTGAGTTTCTGACCTCCAGGTGAAGCTGCTTTACAAGCCTCCCAAGGCTCCAAGGTTCATCAATCATTTACTGCACCGCCGGTCATGTTAACGCTATCCTTAAGCACGCTCATTATGTACATCTGAAGCCCACACAAACACACACACACACACACACAAACAGATAGTGGATTGAGGTTATAAGCTGCAGATAATAACAAGGAGGGCAATAGCTCTCGCAATGCGGTCACATTCCCAATAAAGGGGATTTAATGTCAAATATTCCGAGATGCAGTGGATTGTTTAAAATGGGCACTTCTTTTTCTGTATAGCTCTCGGCACAATATGGGAAGAAAATGTGCAGCAGCTGTAAAAGGGGGAGGGGGAGGGGGAGTCCTCCCACTGACACGCTGGGGGAAAAAAAGAGGTAAAGTTCTTCAACAGAGATTTACTGTTCCACTTTATGAGCACTGAGGTTGCTGCTCAATAAATCCTTTATCATTGTGCTTTTATTGGGAGATTTGATATCAGCAGACAGATGGGTGACAGCGTTAAAATTCCATCAGACTTCGCTCTCCTTCTCGTGTTGCTTGAGCCGACAGGCACAAAAAGTGCATGCAGAGAAGAGAGAGTTAACTAGGACCCTACATAGATTATGTCGATGCGATGACGCCCACGTCCCTGAGTGATGCTCACTCATGTGGTGAGCTTCCGCAGTTTGCGCCTGGGCTCCAGTGGGTTGTGGTGTGACACTGAGACATCTTCATCGGCTTTATTCTATTCACGTCACGTCAATAGAAATACAGCACGGAGCTCTTTAGTCAGAGGTGTGGCCATAAATACACATCTCTGAAAATAAGCTCTCATCACCGCCTAGCCACAATTACACAGCACTGTTGGTGAAGAGACATTCCTTCCCTCAGAGTGGAGGTCGATGTCATATTGATTGATAGGCACCAAATAAGTGGCTCTCTCCCTTTTTTTTTCAGCTGTAAAGGTTAAACAAGGACTGCAGAGGTTTATGTTTCACACTGTGCTTTTTATATGAAATGTTTCCTGCTCTCAAGAGCCTGGTAACAGTGTTCAGCTCATGGTAAATGTACTACACTTATATTACGGTTCCCAAAGTGCTTTACAGATTGGTCTCATTCACCCATTCACACACGCATTAACACACCGATTGCGACGTAGCTGCCATGCAATGTGCTCGCCTCCACCGAGCAACCTAGGGTTCCGTAGCTTGCCCAAGGACACATTTGTTATTCAGCGCACAGATGAATGTCAGCAGTTGATTGTCAAATAGCAATTTTGTTCATTTTCTGAGACAGCGATGTTGCTATTATAATACTTCTGGAAGGATGAATCTATCATATTAAAATACTGTAATAATAGCAATATAATAACAGAATGCAATAGGAAATAATTAATAATAATAATAAGGATAGCAAACATATTTCTCTATAAATGCATATATACATTTTAGAAATGGATTGGTCTTGTCCACTCAGCACAAATTTCACTGTTTATGTTATTTTGAAACTTGTGAGGATTATGGCCACATGCTTCCATTATGCTAAACGTCATTTGATCCAGGGAGAAATGATCCCCAACCCCTGCTTCACCAGCATGCACGCTCTTTTTAGGACATAGCAGATGACAGGACGGTGGGCATACAACAGCAAAACACTAACAGCTTTGGAAGCCGACCATACCACTGTTGGGGAGTCCTACCTCACTGATAAGGAGGGCATGGACCACACAAGTGTAAGATGCACTGCTGATGGAGACCCTCTTCAGCGTTGACAAAAAATGACTCAGCTGTCCAGGCAGCCTAGTAGGTTTTGGAAGCCGGTGGCAGCAATCACGGAAGCAGGGCAGAGTCTGGAGTCTTGGAAGGACAGCATGCTGAGTCGCTTTAAAAAGTGTTTGAGGAATCGGGGTCAGAGCAGCCCTTTCACAAGGTCACCCCCTGCATGGTTAAATGGGCTGCTTCTGATTGGCTGAGCAGGTGCATGCAAATTTTCAGTGTGTAGCTCCATAATGATGTTCCCAGAGGGCCCATTAGAGAGCTGTTCGTGTGTGAAACAGAACATCATTTTTACCATCACTTGTTGCCAAGGTTTCCGTCACCTCCATCTATAAATGTCACACCTTGCCAATTTGCCAACAAACGCCGTCAGGACCGCTATGAAAAATGTGTGATATCTCCTAAAGCTTTGGAATAAGTGAGTAAGGGAACCTTGAGTCGAGATTGTTGAGTTCAACGTTTGAACCAGCATAGATGAGAAGGTGTTTTTTGAGCCGTACATGTTCAATCTTTCCATGACAACTACGCAAACTCCATCGGCTGATGATGTGTGATATGGTGAAGAGCTCTGGAGCGAGCGAGTAAGTGGAACTTGAATGTTTTGTCAGCTGTACCTCATATTTCATTCATACGTAACTACATAGAACACAAACTATATTGCATGTGTGCTGAATGTGAAATTCTGATCATTTTTCAGTACAATAGAAAAATAATAGAATAGAAAAATGTCTCTCAGTGTTGCTGGACTTGGCACCAGCTGGCACTGACAGAAATGCACCAACACATGCTACTTCCACATTGAAGATGAACTGCCTCGATGTAGAATAAATACAGATTCATGTAGCCTAACATCATGTTCCTGGAAATGATCTTTTACTTACTTTTAGTAGTTAGATTTTCACCTGTAATGCACAAATGTGAAGCAAGACCAGTTTGAAACTGTACAGATGGAGGAGTGTAGTGAATAAGAACTGGATTTAATGATTGAACTTGAATTTGCCTTTTGACGACTACAGCTCAAGGGTAAAAATAGATACCAGGGAGCTGAAGTTGGTGATGATACACACCTCTGTAAACATCACAGAATTTGTGGTTTGAACGGAAATATGGCTCGCTTCACTGTCTGCTTCGCACATTGAAAGAGTTCTGCATCAAGCCTCTTGACTTCCTTTTCACATAAAAATGGTGGTTTCTTATCTGCAGATGTTCAGCCCTTCCTCAACATATGGATCTGGTCATGGTATGGTGGTTTGGACTGGCAGACAGGTCGACTCTCACTGAACACATCCATCTGGTTGGACCTTGACCTGAATGGAAATGATCCCAGGCAAGCTTTTGTCTGCTGCTCCCTTTGAATTGTGGCAGAGATAGACAGGAAGAGGGGTTCACTTTTGCGGTTTGATGAACGAGAGCTACTAAAATTAAGGCCTACATTACACCCTCGTCCTCATAATTCTTTCATAGCATTTCAAAGAATACACTTATGGATTACTGATATCCTGCCTTGAGGAAGGACTTTGCAGGATCTTATGAACAAACACCATAATGGCACCTTCAGAGCAAATGCCAACTTGTTCATTTTTATTCCATCGCATCGAGCTGCAATTTTATTTTATGGCTTGAAAGCCACCTTATATGTTAGGCTTTTGCCCTTGATGCTTGGGTAGTGACCTGAAAGCAATTTTCTTTTTATGATATACTTCATTTATCCCTCAAGGGGGAGATTCTCTGTGCTCCCTCCTCAGCAGCCCCGGAGCAGGTACAGGTTAAGTATCAGGGCTGAAGGATACCTGGGGATATATAGCCAGAGGTGGGAAGAATACCAACATATCCTGCTTCGGCTGAGGAACTACATCAAACTACTTTGATGATAGTTTACTCAAGAAAATGTATTGCCAAAGCAATAAGTAGCTCAATAAGAACGTACTAAAAGAAAATACTAAAACAAGACATTTCCACACTTCATCTTTATCTTGCGATGTAAACAGGCCCAATGGTACATAATAGAGGGCATAAACAGTACAACAAGTACATCGTCTTTGCTTGTTCAATGTTGATTTCATAACTGTAATTGTTGTCCATAATTGTTGAATGTGCTATTTCCCAGTTGTCTCCCTATTCGCTCAGAGTGCATATTAGCATCTAGCGGCCTGGTCATAGTCCTGGAGGTAATGAGTTGTTTTGCATAAAAACTGGACCAGATCAGGTGCTCCTGCAATTACGGCAGGTTTGTGCAGCAGTGTCACTACTAGGCCATGCTGATTGCATGTCTTCCGGTTTGATCACCAGCATGATAGGCCACTGCGGCAGTTGCACTTCTTCAAAAGTTGATTCTGTTTTTAATTTTTGCTGCAGGTCTGCTGCATATTTCTCTGCAACCCCTGCACTCCTCAACACCGCAGTGCACTGCCCTCGTTCAAATGAGTAGGAGGATCTGGTTTTTGCCGCAGCGATACAGCAGGAGCAGGAAGTTCATCCACGGTAATTTTATCAATATCCAGAGTGAGGAAGCTGTGCAGGCAAAAAGCAGGAATTTCATATATGCCAACACTACTTTATTTCCATTTCTTTTTTAATGCCAACATTACTTGTGCTTAGTGGGGCTTCTGTACTGTCTGGGACACTGACACAGTTCATTTGTCACTACATGCAAGAGTAGAATCCCCATGAAAGAAAACCTACTAACCTAACAAAGAAATGAAAATGATCATCACGAGAGCCCCCGTATACGGGAGCGAGTAAGTAAACTCCACTAGTAAACTAGTGTGACCATTTCTACCTAAACGAACTACAAGTCAAACACCAAGCAACTGACTGACCGTGTAGCAAAAAGCATTCTCTGAGCAGCGCTACATGCTAACTGTGTGTAGGCTGGGTTAGCATTATTATTGCTACTAGCTGCTGTTTCTCATTGGAATTTCATGTGTCATGTTAGCTAACAGATGTCTTATCAGTGTAGCGCCTGCAGTAGAAAAGGTTTGGGAAAGGCAAGGACAAATTCCGTATGCACTGGTTATCAGCAAGTTGCTACATCCAGGTACTGAAAATGTTCATGTATAAGCTGCAATGCGCTTTCATTCCCCTTGCTGTGCGCACATCTTCATTTGTTTGTAAATGGGAAACCAATCTATAACAAGTGCCAATAAATACTAATAGCAGGGCTGCCCTACAATTGGGGGACATAAGAGAGAAGTTAAGAAATGAATGGTCAACGTGAATGCAGTGGGGCCCGACATATCCTGACTTTTAATCACAATAGCTCCAAAAAAACACTGGATCCCACACTTTCCTATAATTCATTAGACCAATAGACCTTCCCCATGTGGTAAATGCCTATGTCTTTCAAATTCCATGCCCCAAGTTTGTGTTGCAGCATATTAAAGTGTGTGCCAAGGACTGATCCATATACTGCAAAGATCAAGACGTAAAATTGATTCCAAAATGAGATATCAACCACTTGAAGATACTAAGACATCTTCTGAATAATTACTTATTTAAAGAGCAAAATATCTGATTCATTATTCATCAAATCCCTTATTTTGAAATATTGATTGGTTTTGAAAAACTGTCAAAGTATTAAAGAATGAACCAGAGAGAAATAGAATAGTCACACTCGCTTTGAGAAAAGTCGCATCACTGTAGTGATTCGGCTTTCAAAACAAATGTGAGCATACTATTCTCCTCTGTGGACTATCTGTATAGATCAGGTCAGTGGCGACAGAGAAATGCAGTCTTCGGTTGGAGCTTTTAGATGGTGCATTAGTGGGCTGCTAACCAGCCTCTGGAGGGAGACATGATTGAAAGCTATTGTCAATATGAGTGCTCCTACATGTCATGTGTCACTGCACTGTGGAGGCTTCCTGTACTATGAACAAACACTCCCTGGGACACCTCAATCAATAGTCTGCCGTCTCAGATACACACACACACACACACACACACACACACACACTTCCTGTTATCTGATAGAACAAAGCAACTGAAGATCTGAACTTGCATGTGTCTGTAAATACATGCATGTATGCATGAAAGCCATCAATAAAGGACACAAAGCAGCCAGAAAATAGATAACTTTAACATTTTTATTTTTGAAAAACTACAAGCAAAATTCATAAATAGACATTTCTATTTGAAGCGAAGGAAAATGATGGGGTTAGCCTATAAGCGCAAAGTCGTGCACATGCCAGAAACATGTATTATATTAACATTATAAGCTAGACGAGGAGCCGTGATCCGCTGAAAATGCTGCGTACATTTCCACACCAGGAACATGTGACCATTTCACAAGGGGAAACAATGACACATCAGCTATAAGTTTAAAAACAACAAAAATAAAACAGAACTAAAACTGGATAAAACAAAGAATGGATTATTGTACTGTCCCTAAAACTTTTTTTTCCATTTTTCTTTTAAACCGAGCAATAACTTTAAAAGCATTGTACAAGACATCGTTATAGGAAGAAATGAGTTCGTATAATACACTTAATTGGAAAGTCACGGTTAAGGTTATACAGTCAGTAAACAAGCCTTCTATATTTGGGTCTCTGACAAACAAAGCTAAAAAAATGTAACCATCTTTACACAGTAAATTAAGGTTACTGGTCGCACACAAGAACAGAACTGCTTGCGCGGAAAGGAAACAGGAAACAAAAGACTTCAGTTCCAATGCCATTATTCATAGCGTTTGCTTTTGCACCTTTTTAAAATTCTATATACAAGCAATAATTCATATATTCAGCAAATGGCCATTTGTCAATAATTTAACAATGAATCCTTTCTGTTGGAGTACTCAGTCACGTGAATGTGGTTGCAGATAAGGCAGGTGAAAAGATGGCTTTTTAGGCCCATTTCTAATAAGATTGCATTACAAAGCAGGCTATTATGCTCAGAAATATTGGACAAAGCATTCGCCCCCCCCCCGACCCAACAGTCCCACTTTTTATTTTATTCTTTTATTCTATTCACATTGCTTTCCTCACCTTGAACACTGATTCCATATTTGTATGCAATAAAGTACATAATTACATGTTAACCATAGCTTAAGAGCAGAAACAACTTATGAACACATCTCTTGGGCTTCAAACATTGCTTATGACACACATATGATTATCATACATACGTGTGAGAAATTGCAAAGCTTTTAGTTGACACAGATCAAATGCTGCCCCTCAGACCCTAGTAGGATATACTGAGCTTTTTGGGACTTGTTAACCTCACCTAAAATTGGTTTTAGACGCTCTGAGAGGGGCTTGATTGGTGAGTTGGGGCTACATGTACTGTGGCAGTCCAGCAGTGTGAAGAGGGGGCCTCTAAGGCCTAAGGCTTCAACCCCGCAGACCCAGAGCTCTTCTCAGACCTGCTTCTTATCACCTGCAAGCCACCACTGGGTGTGGAGCTGGTAGTGTTCTTCCGACTCGACTCACTGTATTGACACTTCTCTGCCCCAATTTAGCCATGCACAGAGACAAGTGGACAATAAGAACACCATTTACATGGATTATATTAGTCTTTATTTAAACTGTTATTCATCTCACACATTAGATAATTGCATTTCAAATTGTTATTTATCTGTCTATTTATCATGTCATTATGAAATTCCTTTGGTCCTTCAATAAATAAAACTAAGATATCATATACACATTTATTCTTTATACAATTTCATACAGTTAAAAGGAAATTATGTTGGTCTAATATCAGCCACGGTGAACATGAAGTTAAACCCTTAAATAAGCCTTGCTGTTCTAAAAATTGAAAGAGCAACTGTGTTCTATTAACTACTGCAATAGTTTTGCCTTCAATGACAGGAGTCTTAAATACATTTTTGAAAAAAAAATTGAATCGTGAATCTTTGCAAATTGTTCATGTCTTTGCACTTGTTTTCTGGGATGTCAGGTTGAAAGAATGACTATTCAAAGTTGTCTTCGGGACCACAACAAAAAGAAAAATGAGATCGATTCACAACAACTTGACACAACAAGTCTATTTCACAGTTCGATATGGTTTTACCAAGTGGAACTGCGAGTAACTGTCCTTCAGTCACAAGAGAAAGAACTCTGGCTCAAGAGCTGAGAGGACAGCTCTACCTTCAGCCAGAAAACTCAATATCTAAGTACGGAATGCAGAAAATATCAACAGCTTTTAGTGTTTTACACAACAGCCTACACTGTACAGTTAAGGACATAATATACTGTATAAGAGATCTGCTATAGCATACTAAATCATAGACAATCTAGTTGAAAAAGTCAGGTGTCTGAACCTCCGGTGACCTTCTGATGCACATTGACCTGTACAAAAATAGGAGAACGGACCTGATGAAGGTCCCGACAGTGTTTGGAGTGAAACAGTGTTGAGAAAAGTGAATGAGAATTTGATTCGTCAGCACTTTGTCACATTGAGTGAATGGGAGATCCCAGCTCTGCAAAACTGCTTCACAGTGTATCTAGCACCAGTGTGAGTGTGTGTGTCCTTGTGACTCGAGTCTTGTCCTACCGATTTCAAAACTGTAATGAAAACAAAACACTGAAGGAATGATCGATCGGCAGAGCTACACAGCAAAGCTTCAACATAAAAAAGGAGAACATCAAAGTATACAGGTGCAACAGGTAATAAATAAGGGTAATAATAGTTTAAAGTTATTGAAATGATGGTGGTTATTGTGCCCAGCGCAGAATTCTTCTTTACAAAAACACAAAAAAAAATTTTTTTGTTGACTTGGCCTCACATCCACGTACGAATATAAAACAATACATACAAGTGTCTGGATGCTACCGCAGGGGAGGTTGGGGATGGGGGCATTATTCCTTGTAGCCCAGCTCTCCTCGCCTGTGCCATGGGAGGGGGAAGTTCCCAGCAGGGCATTTGTTTCCCCGGCAGGCACACCGCACTGTTCCTCTCAGCATCCAGGGGTGGTCATGGAATGGAGGCAGGGCAGCAATCGGAAAGGTGACACCTCTCCCCCCTATGGGATCCATAGTGTCCAGAAACATGGGGAAAAGGGGGCGTGGAGCAGGGTGACGGGTGTGGGTGGGGGGTGGGGGTAAACGGGCGGGACCTCAGAACGACTCGTCGTGCCCCACAGAGAGATCCCCTTTAGGTGTGGAGGCGCGCGACGAGCCCTTGTCCATGCTCTCGGAGCCGGAGCTCTGGTGCTGTTGTTCAGAGCCCGCGCTGGATGTGATGGTGGACGAGGACGTGGAGGAGGAGCGGGTCTTCTCCTTAAAGTCTGTTATGATCACTGTCACGTTCCCTACTGTGATGGCCAACTGCTGGGCAGTGCTCCGGTCAATGTTCTTCAGTTTGGGCCTGCGAGGCATAGACAAGTGGGGTGTGGAGAATGGGATGGGATGGGATGGGATGGGGGGGTTTAACACACGTTAATAACCAGAAATGGCAGCCACAGTAAGTATGTCTCGCCGACAACAAGGAGGAGGCTGCCAGCACCGTGGGGGTGGTTACACGGCGACCGTGTCAGAACAAGAGTATAGAGTGAGAGTGGGTGTTTAGTGTAAAAGATCATTTGTGAATCATTTGAGGTTTCCCCACTAACATGGGTTTCTCTAAAAACAAGTGCTGTGTAGTCATAGACGTGAAACCATGTGTATTGGACAGTGTTACACACCTGGAAATATGGGAGTTCTTGTTGGTCTTGGTTGCTGATTTGCCAGACTGTATGCTGTGTTTGTCACTGGGTGGGCTCTGATGGTTATCTGATTTGGGTCTGGAGGAAAACAGAAGCACAGCAGTGAGGATAACACCAGCACAGACATCATCCCGAGACACGAGTGAAGCCTTCGACATGTACGCTGACCTGGTCTTTTTGCTGCTGGGCTTCTTCGTGATGGCTGGGCTGATGTCCTTCTCTGTGTCGGGTTTGTCTTTGATTAGCTGCTCCTTGTCGCTCTTTTCCTTCTCTGGAGTGTCTGCCTCTGGCCTCACTCCCTCTGGACTCTCCACCTCTGGACGCTCACCCTCTGGACGCTCACCCTCTGGACGCCCCTCTCCGTAGGCGCGCTCTCCTTCGCCGTCCGGGCGCTCCTTGTCTGTGCGCTCGCTCCTCTCCCTCCGCTCCTTCTTGGGCGGGGGAGGCATTGGGTACTGCTGAGCCACCTGCTGGGCAACCAGCTGGGAGTTGATCCTGGGTTTCCTGTGGAGGAGATCCAAGGCACATACATGGATTAGCTTCATATTGGAGCTGTGAGCGGACTCTGGCTATGCACCAGCACAGTCACACTGCAGCCTGAGCAAGAGCGGTGACTGAACCTAGCGGCCGCCAAGGGAAAGGGGCTACTGCTCCCAGCTGCTGCAGAGGTAGGTTTACGCAGCCGCTTCCTGGTGGAGCAGCTCTGTTTTGAGGGCTAATCTCATTAGATCGCGGCTGTAATAAAATGAATGCACAGGATCACAAGGTGGGACATTTGCAGCACGTCACTTAGGTCCTCTAATCTGATTACTGCGGGGTTGGCCCCATTTGTCACAGACTGAGATTCAGTTGGACATGGTGTAGCTGCTCCACTCACAGCTCACCAGCAAACACGGAGCTACCCTGTCCCCAGTTTTGACTCTATTTTAAAACACATACATATGTAAATACAAACCATAACCATGAATTTGAGTTGTTATTATTCAGCTAAAACAATAAAGGCATGCAACTTTTAAAGAATCTCACTGATTCCATTGTTTCCACTGTGGTGCATCAGAAGCAGCATCTTGTCAGTCAGCTGTGCAGAGGAACAGGGCCTGAAGTTGTGAGGCACAAAGCTAACCCAAACTCAGACTTCCTGAGCAAACACACACACACACACACACACACCTGCAGCATAACGGACACCAGCTGGCAGCATCTGGAGGGAAAAGCAGAGGACTTTGTGGGAGAGGGAAGGGTGACTGCAGCCTTCCAGAGACACCGACTCAGCCGAGACCAAACTGCAGCCAGCAACATGGATAATCACAGGCCAGCACTGGGCAATCATAGTGAGGAGTAAACCACAAGTACACACATACACAAACTTGAAAAGCTTAGCATGCAAACAAACAGCCTGGCATAGCTCGGTGGAAGCTCAGGAGGCTTTTCAACAGGAACACAACAAGTTATACTAGCTAGCTGTGTACACCCAACCCTTCCAAACCCAATTTTAGACTTGGCAGAAAGAGTGTTTGTGATATCCCAGCAGTAAAGGGGAGGTCCCTTGATCCTCAGGACTGCTTTGAGAGACCTGTAGGGAGTCTTGAAACTCAGAAATGAAGCTCTCAGTGAAAACAAAGGTTTTTAGCTTTGCCATGTAAATGGGCTGTAGTGAAATAGAGCAAAAACAGAAGAAGCTCAATAGTGTGATGCCGCTGATGGCTTGCTGTGGAGAGTGGTTTTCAGACAGCTGCTTAAGTGGTTAGCCTTAGTGTTTCAATTTGGCAGCATCATATTGCCATTCCAGTTGCTCTGGTTTCTGCACTTCCATCCTTGCATGCCTTCCCCAAATGACACTCCACTCCCATGTATTTTAAAAAAACAGTCCAATTCTTTTGCAATGTTTTTCCTCAAGCTAATTTAGTCTCCCCTACTGCTGCGGCCCCTCCTTGTTGGGGGGGGGTTAGCCAATCAAAAGGCAATCAATTGGGGCATAAAAAAGCATCATATTGCAATGCTCACACACTACGCTCCAATCAATACACCATCTGTGGTGAATGCTGAGGAGCCCTGGGCTGTTAATCCAGTATCCATTGGCTGCTCGGGAGCTTGGGGACATTCTACCTGCTGCCCTTAAGTGAGCCACTCTCTGGGGGCCTCCAATGGGTTAGAATTAAAAGGGTGATATGGGAGTGGAATTTTCTTCCCATCCCATTCTAGTTTCATTATTGCCAACGCCATCAAATTGATCCCAATTCCATTTCAATCGAGAGTAATTACTTCCCATGTGGAGTATTAGAGCTCTATTCATAGCACTTGAGTAAGTCTAACCACACTCTGCAATGCTTTTAAATGCTTATGTGATTAAGTTGATTGTGTGATTATCTAATCAATTAGGAAGTGATGATGTTGAGTTTACAGCACTGGACCCTCTTGCCCATACCGACACAACACCAATTTGTCAAAGCAAGCCTATACTGTATATGACTTATTTTCTAGATTTATTGAGCAAATTAAGAAAATGTCCTGGTCCCATGCTGAATTGGCTGTCACATTAAAACAATGGTAAATGGTAAATGGACTCTTTCTTATATAGCGCTTTTCAACCGGAACGGTTCCCAAAGCGCTGTAACAGTAAGCTAAGTTTGAACAGTAGTCTAATTATGGTACAATGGTAACATAAATTCCTCCAGACTCCTGTACACGTCTGAGCCTTGGTTTTCTCTGTCCCATTCCTATTCCATTGACACAGTGCAGCCCATCCCATGGGAAACATGTGGGTCTTTTGAGTGCCACCGGACTCCTGTTCCAATGTCACAATCTGGTAGGAAATCAACAACAAGCCACTGAGAAAGTGTGACAAAGAATAATCCAAAATTTGGCGAGGCATCTTGGGCTACATGAGAAAACAGCAGTGAGCAAAGCTACAATGATGTAATTAGAAAAAAATACATATCTAACCCACAGCCAGTAAACAGACTGCAAATGCAGACAGCATCCAACAGGACAAGCAATTATTTTGTTTGGCAGTGAGAGGCGTTGGCCAAGGAAGGTGGTGAATGAGTGATTGATCGAGAAGATCCATGCCTCTTTTGCTACAGAGTTGAAGCCCTGGTCAGAGGCTGTGATTTGTGTCAGCAGCAGAGGTGGCAGAAGCAGCCTCTGTAGTTAAGCAGTGATTCAGCGCCAGCTGTAAGTCAGCCACGAGTTGCTGCTGCTGCTGGCATGATAGAGCCACAGCTCCCTTTGCCCCGTTATTTATTTACTGACCACACATGAGGGCTTTGCACAGCAATGCTCTGTGGCTCATAAACATGGCTGGAGATTCCACAGGACACTGTATGTCACTTGCCCTAAACAGCTGAAAAAAGTCTTCTTCTGCTTAAAAATATACTTATATCTAATATGATATCTAAAATGTATCACAGTTCAAATTTATATAATCTGTCTAGGCTGTTGAGCATAGAAATGTGCCAATTAAACTACAACATTGTTGATAAGTACTCTACAACTGAACCATATTATTTTGCAAACATTCAAATCAAATAAGAAACATCTATATTTCACAAGAGGTACTGGAAATGATCCTTGCAGCAGGACCAGGAGTGAACCCCAGGGTCCAATTGCAAAAATTGCTCCAACCTCCCACTGCTGCCAATATATTCCTGGGGAATCAGTGTGAGTGTGTCAAGTGTGTAAAGCCTGCTGTCGAATCATTTCCCACTGTGAAGACTCGCAGCTTATTACCTCCCTTTCGCACAACAATGGGCCATGATTGATAGCTCCTCCTATGCTTGCCCCTAAATTCCGCTGTCTGGGGGAGGGAGGAGTGGGGGGACTCCCTCCGCGGGATGCCCTGAAATAACTATCATCATGCTTAAAAGCTCCTAATTCGGTCAGACTGACACCCATAGTTAGACTGCTCCACTCGGCCTGAACCATCCCAGAGACGGACACACCTCTTCTTGGCTGGCGCTCTCGCTGGCCAGGAGCAGACGACAGTGCAGGCAGAGAGCAAAAGCTGAAGCTGTTGTTTGAGGGGGAATTATTTCTAGAGAAACAAAAAACAATGAGCCCCAGCACTTCATGGAGAGGCACAGTAATGAAGAGAGTGAGCGAGCGATGGAGGGTGTGATAGAGAGAGGCGCAGGAAAGCCCTCATTAACACGGCTCTTTTATTTGAAGTGCTATGTGGAGGACAAGCAATTATTTCCTGCCAGGCTGAGTGAATGCAGAGGCAGACAGCGGAGAGAGAGAGAGAGAGTGAGAGAGCAAGAGAGAGAGAGAAGTATTATTCGACCACGGGCAGCCCATTGAAGAGCTCAGACTGTTTAACATCACCCACTCTCATTCAGACAGACGCATCTAACATGGTACGAACGTGGGCTTCTCCTTGTCCTCAGTGATGTACGAAGTTGTTCAGAACTATAAATCCACAATTCATAGACATTCAGCAGTGACCTGCAGTAGACAGCAAAATATGAGCTTTTAATCATCAATGGACACACTCTTAAATTCATTCTTCCCACAGGTAGTTCAAAACCTGTATGTCTGATGTGTTCCCGAGACTGTGGCGATTATTAAAAGCTGGAGCAAAAAAACAAAACATGATTCCGCTATGTAAATTCTTAGTCGGGACACCCCAATTTACACAGTAAATTCACTATTACGGACCTAACATGTTCCACATTCAATTCATTTTTATTTATATAGTGCCATATCATAAAGTTATCTCATGGCACTCACTCATCCCCTCAGTGACAGTCCGTTTACCTTAGCAAAGGAGTTCCTCACTTGAGGAACCATCTAGTCGGAGTGAGGAGGGGGGACGAGAGTGGTCCTGTTGATTGCTACTGTCTTTTGAAACAGAATTTGAACGTAGGTGGGTGAAGCATGGATGTATATAGAGAACGGGGTGAACGTGAACTTATTCGCTATTATTCATCAAACTCTTCTTCTTTTGCTTTGCGGCAGGCTCATTGGTGTATTGCTGCCGTCTCTTGAAGTGAGACATGATCACTGTACAACTGGTCAACCAGCTTTGTGCATACTCTACAGTGACAAATCATACCAGCGTACTTTGATGGCAAAATGCGTACCTGCTACGTAAAATGTGCACAGCCTGGCAGGTCTCCTATTAATGTTTCATAGTAACTAGAGTGGAAACAATAAGTCAATTGACAGAAATTATTCAGCAGATATAACTGATTAATCACTTAAGTCATTGTTTAAATAAAAGTGGCAAATTCACCGCTTCCAGTTTCACAAATGTGAATATTTTGATCAATTTGTCAGAAAACAATGTCAGAAAATAGTGAAAAATGCCAGTCACCATTCCCAGAGTGACATCTTCAGAGGTTTTGACCAACCAACAGTCCAAAACCGAAAATATTCAATTAACTGTTATAATAAAACAGAAAAGCAGCAAACATAACATTTTCAGAAGTTGGAACCAGCAAATACTTTGTTTTTTTTCTTGATAAATGACTTGATTACTTTTAAGGTGATCAACTTATAGATTGTTTCAGCACTAATAGAAATGTGCATTTTAGGACGGTGCAGAAAAAAAAACCCAAATCCAACCCAAATTTGTCAGTGGCCTTCGGGCTTGTCCCGAGTTGCAGACCTGTATGTCTGAGGACACTATACTTGAGATAACTGCCCAAAGATTGAGAGATCAATCTTAAAGAAGAGAGAATCTTCTATAAATGCACCTCCGTCCGTGCACCTGGACAAACCTAGTTATATACTTGTTTATTTACTTATGTTAAATTGAAAAATGACAAATACCAGTGGACTGTGGGACTTTCCTGCGAGGACGTTCTTGACCAGAATGAGCCTGAAGTGAATGGAGCCGTGTTGTCACCTTCAGCCATCCATGCGTAAAGTAATCTCTCTGAGTGTGATGTGTGAGGCTGAATGAGGATAGCACCTGAAGAGCAGCCCAGGGCTACACCACTGCTCAATATCTTGCCACTGCTATTCATCCCTTTATGAGTCCCTTCCAGTCAGGACTTTGAGAATGTTATGTCACTGTCACCTCTGCCCCTCCACCTTTCACTACTGGTAGGGGTCTGTGACTCCCCGACAAAGTCTCCATCAAATTTCATGCACTGTATGCACAGCAGGCTCCCAGACAGCATCTACACCCCACACATTTTCCTCAAACAGCAAAAGAGCTCTACAGTCAGGCATGACATTTAGTTCCTGCGCTATTGTGTACTGGCAATACTGGACAGAGCAAAGGAATTCAGGGAAATCTCTCGAATACATCTCAACTTTTCTGCAATAACTGCAAACCTTATGGCTGCCGGTAGTCTGTTTATCTGCTTCTCCTGACAGGCTGTGCATTTGAGTGAGACAGACATAAGCAAGACAAATAGGAGGTCTATCGCAGAGGAATTAAAAGAGGAAATGTCTACGTTTGTGTCTCTGTATGTGTAAAAGAGATTTCATCTTCACACTGACAAGTCTTTCCTTCCCATGATCAAACTTTCAGGCACGATGCATTTTCTGGTATTGGGCAGACTGACAGTGAGTCACTGAGAAGGCACCAAGCACATAGGAGCTCCTTCCATCAGCCGCACTGTGTCATATTGCTCAGTAGGACTGGTTTCTTTTCCTCCTCTCCGTTGTCTCTCCACCATTTTCTTTATCTTCTTCCCCGCTCGCTTCACGTTATTTCTGTGCGTTAGCCCCACCAACACCAACCCCTAAATCCCTGGCTGGCTTTAAGTAGGTCTTGTTCACCCTCTCTCCTGCAGTTTGCCACCAGTGTGAGGGAGTTTTCTGTCAGTAGTGCCTGTCACTGCTGTCTTGCTGCTGTCCCGCCATCAGCTTTCCTATTTTGTTTAGTATAATATGGACCTGGTTTGAATGTACTCAACAGATCATCTAGCAGCTCTTGCCTTCACAGCGAGCTTGTGTGTTCTACATGAGTGTAACAACATCAAGCAAGCAAACAAAAACATCAAGTGAGGAAACCTGACACCAAGAAGTCAAACACAAAGCCTCCGCTGACTACTATAGCCACTATTCAAATCTACCAAAGTGGATCGAATTTTGGTCTATAGCTTCTCAAAAATGCTCAGACAAGGCATAACTCAATGGGATCAAAACCTTCCGACTCCAAGAATCACCTCACAACTTTCCTAAGAGAAAGTGGCCAATTCTGGATCCACTCTTGGTCTTGTCTGCAGCGAATGACATCATGTCAAATGGTGCTGCTCTTTCCCGATGCATGGATGGTGGTAGGGTTGGGAAATTGTATTTTCATATCGTCCAATCGTGGTTACTCAGGATTGCTGACAGGCGATCTGAACGGGTGGGGGTAGTTACATCACAACATGCCAGTGAAATGCCGGCCAGTTTAGACCAAAGATGCACAGCGAGATAAAACCATTTTACAGACAAATTGCAGCGCTGTGAAGTGATCCGTCTCATCTAGAGTCAAGTCAGCGGATGGCATAGCCTGTGACTCTGTCTTGACTTTAGAACATAAGGCACATCAACTCTTTCAACAGCCAATCAGCTTGTAGCAAAGGCAGCTGCTTCAAACTGTCATCTGGTCGAGGAAAGAGAGGAACACATCAATTTGTTTGAGGAACAGCGGTGTCTGTATGACACAAGCCTTAACATTTACTGAAGTAAGATCAGATTTTAAAGACACCACAATTGTTATCCAGCTACAAAAAAAACAACTAAAAAGCCGGTAGTTACAACACAGTCATTGCTATGGAAAAAGATACACCCTCTCACCTAGTCGCATTGGTGTAAATGGGCAGGTTGTAGGCCAACGCACTGCACATGTCTAACTGGTTTGTAATTAAGAATTTAAAATGCACTCGTCATTCGTGCTGATTAACGGGGCTTAGTGAGTGGACATGCCACTCCACCAGAATCTTAGTTTAAAAAAAAGTTAGTAAAAAGCAATCAATCATCCCTTCAATTATCGCTATACAATCCGCTCGCCAACCAGCACAAGCCTATATGGTGGTGCTGGTAGAAACAGAAGAGGCTGTTCAGTTTAGCTCCCTCCCTCCCTGGGTAATGATGTGCATCGCTCTGCTTTAGCCCCTGGAGACTCTTGGTTGAGTGAGCACATCCCCCTTGCAACCATCAATGCCGCCCCCCCCCCCCTTGACACACACACAAATGTCCAGATGCTGCACTACTCTCTGTCCCTTCACTGCTCTGTTTGTCCACTTGTCCTCTTCTTCTCCTTGCTCCTCAGCTTGCTCCGACTCCACATTTAACTCCCTCACTCCTTGTCCTCATATGCCTTTTCTGTATTTTCCCAGAGACTCCTAACTCCCTCACACTCATTTGCTTGCCTCATCTTTCTACTGAGTGGGAGGGGCACCAATTCAACATTTCTCCATTTTTGTCAGATTGCCAAATTGGCTACTGTATTTAATCACTCACACTCTGCCAAATCCCATGAAGTAATTAAGAACTTTTAAATCTGGCAATTAACATGTAAAGATTAGGGCTACCCGCCCGTGCTCAGGGTTTTAGTGCAGATGCTGATAATGCTGGATAAGTAAACGCAGTTTCCTCTGAGCGGGGGCTGTTATGGGGGCAGGAGGGTGGGCAAGGAAGTGCAGATATAAATTGAGCGCCAGCATGTCGCTCTTATGTAATTCCATTATCCTAGACAATTTGCCTTAATGTGACAGTGGTAGAATCCACGGATTATAATGACTCTATTCCATCATTGTAAAAGACAGAAAGGCACACACACAAACACACACTGCAATCATTTTCCAACAATTGTACAGACTCAACACTTGCACAAAGACAGAGATGCACTTTTACTTCTTATGCCCCACTAGTGACTCATGGCTTTAGGGTTGGGCATTGTTGGAAAAATAATGGCATCCTTTAGATTTTATCCATTCGAATTCTGCTTATCAAGCCTGGGTCTAACTTTCAGAATTTGTGGATTTACACACAGACTACATGGAAAATACATTTACATTTGTAAATATCTGCAGAGTAAGTTCGCAATGGGGGGGGGATCAGAAAAACATTGTCACCTTAAAATTCTTTATACATGTGACAACATTTGTAGACCTGCAACGATTAGTCGACGAAGTCGAAGAAGCAATCTGAAGAGTTCACTTTGGGCTCTGGGAAATTGTGATGAGCATTTTTTACAATTTGACATTTCATAGACTAAAAGATAAATCATGAAAATAACCAGCAAATTAATCAATAATGAAAATAATAGTTTGTTGCAGCCCTAAATATTTGTGCATGACACTATTCACACGTCAGTCTACACAAGGTCCAGGTGTCTGAAAAAACAGACTTGTGCACTTACATGCATGGCCTCACCTGTTAACAGAGTCCCACAAAGACTGGCTGGTGTAAACCTACAGATACAATCTGGTGAAATACACACAGAAAGAACACAAGTGATGTGCAAAGAAAAAGGTCATGCATCATTTAATTTAGCTGTAACTAGGATTTTCTTTATAAGAGTGACACCTTTCATAATTCACACTACCAATCCAGATTTTGACAGGTCAGGCTTCATTTTACTAAATAATAATAAAAATGCATTAGTCCGGACAACTTTTTTTTTTCAAATTCTTATTGGCCTTATATCTGACACCTCACCTATATGAATAAATCCCCATATCTCACACTGCTGTATACATAATACATGTTTGAGCTTCAGGTAAATTGGGCACCATGTACGTTTATTTAATCTAGTCAGAGAACTGCATTTTGCTAAAAAAAAAAAAAAGAGAGACGTTTGTTCTGTTTTATACTATAAAGCACAGATGGAAGCTACTCAAAATGGTTGACAACAGAGCAACAGCACACAGATAACAGCACAGCAGTCAAAGACTGAGGTACCTCAAGACTTCCTGTGATCCCCACCATCAATCAACTTTAGAGGGCTCCTAATGGTTTCTCCCTGGGCCCCGGGGCTGACAGGGGTGAATACCAAACACCGCCACAAAGCAAACTGATGTACAGCAACACGGTGTCACATTCACACAGCAATCAGGTGCCAAAAACATTTAAATATAATAACATGCACCTCACAGTGGATGCTGGTGCAAGCCCAATTACCAAAGAAGCAGCCACTGAATGTAGAGGCTGAACACTTGGGCTACTTGGACTTGTAGATTAGTAGTGAGGTCAGGTGCAAAAAGCATAGTGCTTTCTTTTTTAAGAGTTAGAGTGGCAGAGGCCAGATTTAGCCTTCTTGGCTATCATCTTACATCGCTGAGCGGGACTGGGTCAACAGGTTTGCTATGCTGTGCTCGGATGGGGAGAACGGGGCCTATCGCAGCATGCTGATGCCACAGTCAAGAGTTTTGCTCTTGTTAACACACAGTCTTGCCTCCATCTGCACAAATCCAGTTACCTAGCTTACCTACTGCTGGCAGGGAACAAAATGCAATTCAAGCCTTGCTGTAGTGTGAGCCACTATCTGTCAATCACCGTGGATAATGTTAATTGTGTATTCTCCCATCAACACCTGTAGAAACAGCTGCTGTCTCAGTGACTCAGTGCAGATTGTGAGGGATGATGTATCAAGCTCAAGGGGATGGAAATATTTATCTGATCTTGAATTTCACTTAGGACACATAAGTAAACTGTCTATAAGCAACCACATCACTGTGATAACTGACTGGTCTTCAGGAATGGATTGAGGTATGTGATTAGCTGTGATGCTACCCAAAACCTGGTCACAACTGCATCCATCTTCTCCTTAAAATACAGTCAATGCTGTCTGACCTTTGTCCCAGGACACAGGAAAAGAAAGCTATATTTGATGACTGTGCAGTAGAATTATGTGCCCAGATATTCACACCATCCAAATCAAGCCATTTCAAACATAAAAACAAGCATAAATACAATCAGGTCACACTGACTGCACAATAAAATACCAAAGTTCACCTATATTGTAGCAAAAACAAAACTCAAGATCCAAATCAAACTTCAATGTCGAGAAAAAAAAATGTGTTTTGACTCCTACCAGCAGTGAGGAACTCTTAATTAGTGAACACACATGTCCTTCTACATAAAAGCACATTAAAAGTCGAGCCTCTGGTAGAAGCAGCAAGACAAACATCCACATATAGCCTTAAGTGTGAGTAATTTCGCTAAGAGCATGTTGCTTTGTCCCATGCTTTGCTGGAATACATCAAACAGTTAAGAAAAGACAGCTAATTAGTGCTCATTAGAATAAGAGGCAGCCCCACAACTATACAATTGCATTAATCAAAGGTTAACTATTCAGATCAAACAGGAATGGGTGACAACCACTCCTGTGCTGTCATGTGCTCCCATTTACCAAATAGAGGCAACTGGGCTGTTGCCAAAGCACAGTGGTAGGATGGCTGCAGCATGCTTGTCTCTGCTTCCTGCTTTCACGCAGCAGGCTCAGCCTGCATCATCAGCTGTACTCTTAAGCTACATGCTGCTAGGGAAAGACCATAGGGGGAGGGGAGCCAGACAATTTAGATTGAGCTCAATCTTTCGGATTCTCAGTAAACCCGTGTCAGTGTGTTCTCCCCATTTGTGGTCTGCCAGGGGTGTCAACCGAGCCACTCATTGTAAAACCACAGCTGGAAAGGTTAGAGTGCATGGGGACTTGTCAACAAACCCACAAATGACTCATCTCTCTCTCCATCTCATCGTGCAACTGATGACATGAGTAAACAAATTCACACTGTGGCACACGCAATTTCTCATCAAAAACGTTCCCCGTAACAGGAGTAGGAGGAGACCTCAGAACACACAAAAGCGAAAGGGAATCCCGTCATGATATTTAAGTTATACAGTGATTTCATCTGCATTTCCCATAAGACCCTCACTTCTGCTGACACCACAAAATGTATTCTGAGCTAAGCTCATGGGAAATGTCTGGGACATACAAGCCTGTTATTATAAATGCTGATATGATTAATCTGGAGACATTTTCTGAGAGCAAACATGACTGAATTCAAAGCAAGTTTGGGCCGATTGAGTTTTGAAAATGATTAATCATATCACAAATGTGTGGACTGACATTTAAAAAAAAAAAATAAAAGTTTGATTTTTGGAACATTGGGGGGAAAAACTGGTTAACTTCCTGTGAACACTCAGTCACACAAGGTTGGGCATGCAGTAACATTTGCTTAAACTACATGGCATATGTGAAACAGTCAAAGAAATATCAAAAATGCACATCTGGGGTTTATATCTAATTCTGATTACAACCAGCTTTCTTAACCTAAGAAATAATAGGCTCCTTACTGTACATCCAACCCATACACAATAAATCTGTACCAGATCAGAACCTCTGCAATCCTACAGGTAGGTGAAATGCACACACTTCTTTCAGTACATATAAAAAGGAGCCCTTTCGTTTCGCTGTTGCTGCACTGTAGCTGTACAGCCATCATGAAGTACAGTCCTCAACATCGAATAACCCCCCCCCCCAAAGAAAAATCTAGCTAGTGAAGCAGCCAGCCTACCTAGACGAAGATGGAATAGATGGAATGTTAGTCGCATAAAACGAGAAACTATGGATAATCCAGGGCAGGAGATGTAAGATGCGAGATTGTCCATCAACAAGTCTCCGTTCGCTCACAGGCAAATAGGCTGTCGATCAAAGTTGTCATTCCAATAAATTGCGATGCAATGCTGCTGCAGCCAGCCAAGCAGTGGAAAAACGAGACTCTCAGACGAGAGAGGGAGGGAGGATATGAGAGAGAGAGAGAGAGAGAGAGACAGAGAGAAAGAGAGAGGCAGAGAGAGAGAGAGAGACAGAGAGAGAGAGCTCTACGTTACCTGGTGGATGTGCCCTTCCTCACATCGCAGATGCTGCATTTGAAAGCCTCGGCGGTGTTCCTGAAGGTGCAGACGCTACAGTCCCAGTAGCCGTCGTCAGCGGTCTGTTTGGCTTGTCTCTTTGGCCTTATAAAATGAGACAAATGTTAAGGTCAAGTTAGTTCTTCCAATACCCCTGGCATTTTTCATGAATTAACACGAAAGGAGGCTGTGACAAACATAACACGCGGTGTAATACGCAAGCTACTTAGTACAGCACAATAATGGTGGTGTTGTCATTAACATTGGGTTCGAGTCCCGGCAAGTAGAGCTCCTTGGTTAATAAATCCCCACAGTGGCGAAGCTCCACACCGTCCGAATGCATCGCCAGCTAGGCTAGCAGGCAGGCAAGCATTGCTAAAATTTTCGGCATCGAAGCGTAGCATGTCGGCTAATAAAACCAATATCAAACAATGTCCATTTCGACATTGACCCTCCAAAAGACTTAATAGAGGCGGAAGAGCGTTTCAGGGAATGCCAGGCGTATCCTCTGAAAAAATTCCCTTTGTCTGTTAAGTGACTGGGTTATAGGGAGCGAGAAGCCGCCATAGTGACTGCACTATTCTAGCTAGCTGTGGCATACCAACTGAAAAAGGGAGAAACGATCCCTGTGTGAGGGGAAACGCATCCAAATATCGAGCCCGGAACGCACAAAACAAGTATATATCGACACCGGGCGGTCGCATTACCTGGTAGGGCTCTTCTTGTCGCCCATGGTGAAGAATAGTCCTCGGAAATAAGAAGAAAAAGGGGCCTCCTTTAATTGTCAGTGAATGTAGTGGGTTCCAGATAGAGCCGCTGCTGAAGCTGTTGGCAGACAGGCTCCACTCAGCGCTGGCTCGAGGCACGGCACAGCGACTGACTGCGCTGCACCGCGTGACCGCCGCGCAGCCAATCAGAGAGCGAGTCGGTTTAAAAGTCTGGGCAGATATTTAGTAGCTATTTTTGATCAGCAAACTCGATACATTTGACAGGCATCAAGGTTGCATTGTCGATGTTGTCCATAATGCCCGCGGTGGAGCAAATGCTTGTCGAACTTTTAAAACACATAAAAAGTGCGTTACAAGATGGAAGGGGGGGGGAGAGTGAAAGGAGACTATTCACACATAGCGAAAGAAATTTGCCTAAATTAAGGTAACGCAAAAAAAGAAAAGAAAAGAAACACCTTACAACAGGTTTGCCAAACGTGCTATCTATATATACTGTGTAAACTAAGTGTTCATAGTTTAGTTTAATCAATTAACAAAATGCAGTGAATGAACAGAAGAGATATCTAATCTTCTAGGTACACTTGCACACGGTTTTTGAAGGAACTCGGCTGGGAGAACTAACCGCAGATCTTCTGTGGACGTAGGCTTCCTCAAATCCCTCTGTCTCTTCATGAAATCCCAGACAGACTCGATGTTGTTGAGATCAGGGCTCTGTGGGGGCCATGCGTTCACTTCCAGGACTTCTTGTTCTTCTTTACGCTGAAGATAGGTCTTAATGACAGTGGCTGTATGTTTGGGGTCGTTGTCCTGCTGCAGAATAACTTTGGGGTCAATCATACGCCTCCCTGATGGTATTGCATGATGGATAAGTATCTGCCTGCATTTCCCAGCATTGAGGACACCATTAATCCTGGACCAAATCTCCAACTCCATTTGCAACCTCAAACTTGCAAGGAACCTCCACCATGCTTCACTGTTGCCTGCAGACACTCATTATTGTACCGCTCTCCAGTCCTTCGGCAAACAAACTGCCTTCTGGTACAACCAAAGATTTCAAATTTCTACTCATCAGTCCAGAGCACCTGCTGCCATTTTTCTGCACCCCAGTTCCTATGTTTTCATTCATAGTTTAGTTGCTTGTCCATGTCGGAGGTTTGGCTTTTTGGCTCTTCCATGAAGACCACTTCTGGCCAGACTTCTCCAGACAGTAGATGGGTGTACCTGGGTCCCACTAGTTTCTGCCAGTTCTGAGCTGATGGCACTGCTGGACATCTTCCGATTTTGAAGGGAAATAAGCTGGATGTGTTTTCTTCAAATGTGGCCAGACAGACACATTTGCTCATACATATGGGCAATTGAGTGTTTCAGGTTCACAAGAGTGTCTGGAGGAAACCCTGCGAACATGCAAACTCCAGACAAAACACCAAGGTTGTCATCTAAACACATTCTCCTTTCATTGTGAAGTAATGCAGATCACACGTTAAATCCATAACAGAAAGGTTTTCAGGGACAGCATGTGCACAGATAGTTTTAATTTGTCCTGTCTAAAGTTGTCAGAAAAGTCATTTTCCTGCATGGAGGAATGTGCATATCTGTGCAGAATATCTGTTGTCTTTCCTTGCAGATATTCATGTTCAAAATCATTACCCATTAATCCGCAAGCATTGTTTTCTCAAGACCTTTCTGGAACATCAAGTTGAATGGGGAAGATACAGCTTTACTGGACACACTGCCCTCCTATATTTACTAAAATAATTGATTGAGTCAAGACCCTAATAAGACACAAAAGATCTTCATTCATCCAGCATTTGCAAGAGAAAGGTTTAATCACCCCCTCCTGGCTCTGACGGGCTGCGTCATGGAATGCATTGGCGCAAACACTGCACCTCTTGCGCGCCTCTGCTCTGCCCAGGACGAGGCTCTCAGTGGGGGAGGCCAAAAGTGAATCATGTAGGCTCATAAGCTGCTCTCCACGGCTCCAGGTCCTATTGTGAATCCCTTGCTTTTTCTGTTTAGAGTGAGTATCCGTGCCTCCACATAAGTCTGCCCTCCGCCCAGTGATTACCTCTGCTTAGCTCATAGCATGCTGCTCTAATTGAGCTTCATCACGGTGGCCTACTGATAACTGCAATTCAGTCAAAACAACATTAAGCCCTGCCTCGATGGTTCTGTAATGAGTTCCTGGGAAAACTGCTTATTTTTTTTTGTTTTATCTTGCAAGTTAAACTGCACTCACGTGCAACGAGCTGAGCTCATTTGTATTCATAGGTAGGATGAGTCCTTACAGCTACATCTGATTTTACTTTAGAGAGACCACAATATCTGTGATACAACAGGGATGAAGAACATACTAAAAGAGGCATTAACAAACATTTACTGAGAAAAGCTGGCCTAAAGCTGAGAGAAGTGCGCTGTGGAGCAGATTCTTCCCTCCCTCATCACCTACATCCTTGAGCAAGGCGCTTCCATTACTCGCAGACGATTTCACAAGAAACAGTTAGCCCTCATTCATTATTTATGAGAGGTGAGTACCTGAGTTTGAACAGCATGACATTAAGGTGGTGAAACAAATCAGAGTGAGATACAGTGAAAGAACATGGAATAATCTTTACATGATGCAAAGGAGAATGACAGACGTCATGTTAATCATGTTTGTGCAAAACTGCAAAATTTCATTCCAGCAGAGTCACTGTCACATTGTTGGTTTACATACAATGCAAAACTGTTGAGACTGAATCTGACTGCATCCACCGTCTCAAGCATCGCTTTGTTTGAAGCACGCAGCAGCAGCCTTGAATTCCAATAACTCCAGAGGGCTGCTCAGTGTCTGACAGTAGAAGATTGAGGTTGTACTGCTTCTGGGCAAGAATGTGTAAATACTGTGTAATGTTGTTCAAGACGTGATATCGTTTAAATATGGGGATAATGGTGGACATTTTCAGGCGGTCTCTCCCGGAAGACTTTAATTCTGTTGCGCTCAGTTGTTCATGTGAAATGTAACAGAAGTAATTGTGTAAAGAATGCAAAAAGAGAGCTAGAGAGAGAAGTTTTAACCCTGGCTCCTTTCCCACCGCCCCACGCCTGGCCAATCACAGCATGAGGTGGGTGTGAATGTTGGATTGTCGCTCCCCGAAAGTTACAGAAATGGTTGGACACAGCCCCCATTAATCTGACATCTGAATGGCGTGTGTGTGTGGTGGGGGTTCTGAAGCTTTTCGCCCCTCTGAAACGCAGTTCTGATTAAGCATACTGGCAGCTTAAGGGTGTGGAGGGCAGGATCGTGATTTGGTGAGCAGCGAGTCAGACTGTCATGCAGAAGACCAGAGTTTGCATCCCGTCACAGACCTGCAATTGCTATTTGCCTTTTATTGTCTGTAACCACACTCTTTCCCCGACCATACCCATACCATAACCATAGTGCATTTGCCATACTGCCACCAGTTTTTCATAATCCTTTAGGTATCATTATGCTCGAAACAAACTAGGTAGTAGAACGTGTCGTGTACCCAGGTCTGAAGGAAAAGGTGTTTCTTGTTGCTCAGCCACACTCAAGGGCGATGTGAAAAGTCATAGAGAGCGGGCAGATGCAATACTTGTTTCAAAGGGAATGACAGCACACACTTTCAGACAATCTTTTCACAAAGGCATTCATGGTGATGCACCCATTTGTACTTTATGTGAAAAGTGACTAAGACTAATTGTGTTGAAAATGACAAAAACAGGGCTTGAGAGAGAAATTCAAACCCTTCTTACTTGCTTGACTAATTCTTAGGAAAGGTATGGTTGGGGAGAAACTGTCTGAAGATGATTCGACAAGCACTTTGGTAGAAGCTTACTACTGCCTTACCATACTTGCCGTGTGCAGATATTGTATAATGCGAGAATTCTAAAAGAAACACTGCTATTGCAGAATGGGTAAGGTGGCGGGTTAGGCTTCAAGATAAAGTGACCCATGATGTAATGGTTGAAGGTGTTGTGCTGTAATGCGGATCACAAACTGAGGCTGTAGGGTATCTAGTGCTCTGGATTATCATGCCAGTCAGAGGCTTTACAGTATATATGTACTTGAGAGTTTTCCAAATACAGAAACCAACAAGATATATGTAAAACATCAGAAATGAAAGCCAGACAAGTTCTCGTTCTGTCTGTTTACTTGTGAAATGTAATATGATATCAGAACCTGAAACAAATTCATTAAATCCTGCATTTCTGTACAGCGATTGATTAATCAGCACGAGCAGGATCCAATTCTCGTAGTGTACAAAGACAAGAAACTTGAGTATGTGGCAATTAAACTTAAAGAAGAATAAATCTGTTCAACACACAAGTCTTTTACCTCAAGCGCTTCCAGCATTTGACCTGAATCACAAAACTCCTCTGCGATTTTACCAGAAGAGCCCACTCTGTAATTTCAATATGCCACTGAATGCAAAAAGATGCTGTGCCACGTATCGGCCTGGTGAGCACAACCACCCAGCGAAGGAGGGAAGAAATCAGTTTCTCAAAATCTCTGTCAAGGCCTATCTCGCTCTGTCTACTTGTTCCTCGAAAACATTCCAAAACTGAGGAGTGGAGATAAGATGGAGAGAGCAGGCAGGAGTGGGAGAATTGGCTGCTAAAAAGGCAGCAGGACAGTAGATTGAGGACACAGCCTCTCTCTCTCTCTCTCTCTCTCTGGCACTGATCCATACGCACAGAGGAGAAATGTGAATTATGATTAACATCTCTCACAGAATTCCCCAATAACATTCCCCAATCAAAACGCTCCACATGCCAAGAGAAATAAGATTTTAATTTAAATCATGTCTGAATCCCAGTTTTTGTTTGACACAAGTGTCCTATGGTTTGGTCCTCCTACGCCTACTAGTTACACTGTTCATTTTGTCCTTGCAGTGATCCTGCCTCGTTAAGAGGACGAGTCTTCTTCCAGGGTTGTCGTGACGACTGCTGTTGCGTCTGTCCTGATTCCACTATATTACCATGATTAGACCTACTTGACCTTCCACTTGCAGATGACGCCCGTGAGAGTCTGCCTCTGTGTTGTTCTGTCTCTCTGTATCTCACCACGTTTATCAAAATTAACAGAGCAGCTTTACCTCTTTTTCGAGATTTATTGCCTTTACCCAGACCTGCCGTCTGGTTTCAAAGAGCCCTGCTGCAATGTTAAACAAATTGGCTCTTCTAACGGGCACATAACAGCTCTCCAACTGCTCTCAGTACACTTCACAGTGATGTTTGCTTTTCAACTTAAGCTTTCATGGATTTCCAATAAAAAAAACGTACAGTAGTAGAACCTCTCCAACAGCTTATGGACAAGTGCGGCGAATAAGCACACTAAAGACAAGTTTTTCATTTCAGAGTCAGACTCCCGCTCCAAAATCTACATTTTGATGTGACAGTGCGTGATGATAAATGATGTGGAATAAGCTGATGATAGATTTCTTCACTAAGTTAATTATCAATGTTTTTTGTAGACTCTCCCTCTCTCACACACATAGTACTGCACGCACTCCTTCTCCTGCTACTTCTGTTTGCCTCTGTCTTTCTCACATACACACTCACAGCCTCACAGCCATCTTCATTTCCATGTCCATGGCCGTGCTGAATGGCTGTAGTCTGTGCCCGGCCTTGTGTGCCTGTGCATGTTTTGTTTATGTGTGCTGATTGTCCAGTGGTCAAGCCCCGGCGGAGCTGTGTGGGATGTGTGGATGCGTCCAGGGGGGATTGAAAAAGAGGGGGGATGGCGGTTGAGGACACTGTTTCCTTCAGCGGTGGAATGTCTTCATGCGTGTTCCTGTTTGGGGAGGCTGCTCACGGCTCCCAGAAGTTGGCAGGAAACCACATGCTGCTTACACTGGGGTTGATAAGGAGGAGGAGAGAGGAGAGAGGAAAGAGAAGAAAAAGTGGGGTTGTGGTGGGAAGGGAAGGAGGGAAGGGTGCTTTAGCAGACCTTCAGGAAGGTAGATTATCCTACAAAATGCTGGCAGAGCTTCAGCCTTTGTGCATGCCTGTGTGTGTGTGTGTGTGTGTGTTGAGTAGAGAATGAGGGTGTGTGACAAAAAAAAGCAGCTCCTTCAGCTCTCTCAGCGGCGGAGAGTTTCAATGAATTCAGGGCAGGCCCCACAAAAGGCTGCAGAACAAAAGGCCTGCAAGCTGAGAATGTGCAGCGTGGAGGCACGGCCCAATCTCACGCTTTGTTAACTCTCAAACATAACACTGAATAAACACTAAGACAACCATGCCTCACTTGTCAATTACCTGCCTGTGCAAATCTGACAACTCATCACCTCCTGCTGTAGCCTCATGCAGGACAGCTGTGTGTGCCGTGTCTTCCTGAAGCTTAGTTTTAAGGAGGTATATTTGCACCTCAAATCTGAGTGCACCATGGGACATTTAAGCAGAGAAAAAGATTTGATAATTCATTCATTCAAAATCATCATTCATTCATCATTCAGTTCAAAATGTCCCATCCCGTTGTCAGAATTAAGACACAAACATAATTAGTTTAGCTTCTTGACTCATTATGACGTTATACTTCATTACACACTTTATTACAGTAGATCAAATGAACCTAATCTTCATAATTGTCACGCTTGAAGAGACGTGACAAATGAGATTGGATTAAAGGGTCGTCATGGGTCACCAATTTCCTCTTCGCGGCACTGCTTTAGAATGTGGATGGACCAACAAAAAAATGGCACAGTCGCATAATTTAGTTCACTTTTGGATCATGCTTTTCTAAAGTGTATGAGTCTTTTTACCCCTACAATACAATTGCATGGCCTGACCCATACATGTCCAGCCACAGCCTATAGTAATTCCCACAAGTGCACGCACGCAATCCAGGGAATTATAAATCACAGGCACTTGGGAAAGGTTTCAGATGACTACGGCTGGTGTTTATGGTTTCCTATGACTGAATCCAGCTGTTTGGAGTCCCACAATGCTCTGAGAGGCGCAGTCAATTTGGCAGATTAGAGTATTGACAGATGGTGCGCCATCCATCCAGCAATCAATATGTTTTATTTTAATCCCTTCAAATGTTTACTCAAGAATCTGGACTCAGAACGCCTCCCTCCCCAGGCGCCAGCGAGTATTATACATTACACCTCCTCCCCTACTTCCTCCATCTTTTCTCTCCCACTTGGAATGACTTTCTGGCCATCCGCGCAGAAGCAACACTCTTCCCTCAGTCAGAAAGTGCAATGGGATACGCTCCCCCTCCCCAAGTAGCCAAATCGAGCAATCAGACAAGACATCCATCACTATCCTGTGGGGTAGAGTAAATGACCTTGATGCAGTCTTCACACTCAATTTCAGATACCCTTGGGCTCCATTATGGGGAGATTTAAGCAGCGAGAGCACGGCCGGCCTTCACACTTGATTCTTATGATGCTAGATGTTATAAGTGTGTGATGCAGCACAGAGAAAGAGCGTAATATGGGAAGTGCGGGGGGGGGGTTGAGTCAACAGGTGATGAAAGCATGGAAGAAAATTAAGATGGAGTAAGAGAGCTCCAGGAGATGAGCAGCGGAGATGGTTGAAAATAGCTGGAGGAGCAAGCAGGTATAGGTGGCTGTGGATGGATAAATTGCTTTTCAAGGACTATCTCACCCCCCCTTGAAACCGAGCTCTACCTCAAAAACCAACAGCACTCCAGGTAGAGTACACACGATATATAGTAATATAAATGTGGTTTTCAGGAAAAAATTATATCACAAGTGATCCATCAAGGTAGCAGCGCATGAGGGAATCTAAGCATCTGAGAATGTAAAAGCCTGGTGCTCTCTGTCTGTTTCCTCTGCACTAGCTGGTGGAGAAGAAAGCCAGTCTATGAATGGGAAAGTATTCCCCCCCACCCTTCTTCAACTCTCACCGCTGGCTGGTGAGAGAGAGAAAGACAAAAGCGTAGCAGATGAGCGCTCCCAAATGAAAACATGTTTGCATACCAGCAACACACAGAGGAATTTGGTGCCAAACACCATTTTTAACGGAGCAACAAACAAGTGACTCAACACAGAAACAACGCGAACACCTTCCGAATTTTGATGTAAAGTGATTTGGACAATGGTTTTTCCTTTTGTTTTCTCTTTTTCCCTTTGATTGAGTGTGTGGTCTGCCGTCCTCTCCTGCCAGTCAGGAGGAACACTTTACCGCAGCAGCAACACACGCCGCTCCCCCAGGAGTTCATTTGAGAAACACCACCTGCAGGTTTGAGTGGCATCATTAACAAAGGTCAGATGTGCTCACTGTGAAATTATACACACATGAATTTCTCATTGACTTGTTAATACACCTGATTTCCTAGCCTAGGGTGACAGTTTGCCCTTTGCTGTCTTCCGGGGGGAGAGTTAGACAAACGTGAACCACGTGGGTGCCGTGCATTTGATTTAATTAAGAGGCTGCTGATAACACTTTACACTTGAGTTAAACAAGCATGTAAATAAAATCAACATCATTAACGAACCAGGCAGCAAAACAAATCAAAATGGGATGCAAATCTTTTTTTTTATATGTGCATAGCCATTAAAACAGGCCCCTGTTCTTCAGTGCAGATGAACTAACCCAGGCTGACATGATATTAGCAGCTAAAATGACACTGTTAATTCTCACCATCGGACTTAAGTAACAACACAGATAGAGGTTTGATTTGTTAATCTGGTCCAAATAAGTGCAAACCACTGAATGCTGATAATATGATTGTACCCATGATTAGCTAGTAAAGCACTTGGGCTACTGGCTACAGACAGTGCATTTTCACTGCTGCAGTGCAGGAATGAGGATATTCTAACTTTATAATATAAACACTGCCAAGGTCGCACATAAAGTGGACAAACACTAGAGATTAAATTATGACCTGTCCATGATACTACATGAAAAAGTCATGCTGAGGGGGACATAAATGTCTATACTAAAATTTTACAGCAATCCACCCAATCTGCTGATGGCGCTAGAGGAAAGGTCATGGGATCACCAAAGTCATCTGGATTAATTCCCTGAACAACATGAATATCTGTACCAAATTTCATCATAATCCATCCAATTCTTCATTCACATCATTAATTTCATTCTTCACGGTGGCGCTAGAGGAAAGATCAGAGGTTCACCAAAGTCTTTAGGATTCGTCCTCTGGGGAACATAAACGTCTGTACAAAACATTATGGCAATCCATCTAAATATTAGCGTCTGGACCAAAGTGGTGGACTGACTGACAGACCAATAAACCTACATTGTAAGACCATCCATAGAGCTGTGCAGCTAATGTGACTAAAAAACAGGCTTGTGTCAAATCATCAACAATCAAATCAAGCTCACTCTGTTATCCATCCACCTTCAAAGAACAGGACCCAGGATTCCTGCAGTGGCTGCTCCTACTGATTTGGAACAGGCAAAACACACCAATAAGCTATTCACACATTTCTTATCACCAGAGAGGTCAAAGAAGCATCTCTCTAATGGTCCCACATAGCATGAACAATTCACGGTCATAACACTGTGAGAAGGGCTGCCATGTGAGGAGAAACACACCATTAAGAATCAAGCAGCTGTGTCAGATCGGACCTTTACACTGCCTGCTGCTTTGTCATGTCAGAGAAAGTTGCGGCTTGTCCTTGTCCACTGAAGCGAGTGTTTGCACAGTGGAAACAGGCCCAGGGCAGATTATGTGTGCTGCACTCATCCATGTAACTGTAAGGACAGATGCAACAGCACTGTTTGTCATTGTGACAACGCTGGTGTTGAAATATGACTCGCCCTGCAGGTGACAGAGAGAACACTGTCACTTTGGAGAAAAACTGCATAATTAGAAGACGCCATAACACAAGAAAGAAAATATGGGGGATCATTTGAAAGCATTTAGTTTGACTAAATTGGGTTTACAGTCATCTCGGAAATCTTCTAGCAACTAGGCTTAAGGCATCAAGGAGTTGGGGATCAGGACAGGTTAGGGTTCATTAGGGTCAGGATTATGGTCTGTTCAATCAGGTTTGCTGGAGGGCAGGATGGCTGTCCTGTAAACAGAACCAGTGTGAACCCGACCAAATAAAACGGATCTGATCAGAGTTATATTCTGCATCACAGAGGCTGGCAGGGCACTATGAAGAAAAACTTTGTTTGGCTTTCACATAAGAAAACGAATGGGCTTGCAAACAAAATGATGCATCACCTTTGGCCTCAATTCCCTTTGCCCATAGCCATCAATGCAATGTTGGCTGCGACTGGTCATGTGATCATGGAACAATATCATGTCATTGCATTTTTAGCCATATCTCAACCACTACTGTATTTTATGGATTGCCATTACATTTAGTACAGACATTCCATGGTCCCCAGAGATTGAATATGGCAGACTTGGGTAATCTCCTGGCCTTTCCTCTAATGTCACCCCAAGGTTGGCATTTTAGTTTTCCTATATCTCAACAGTTATTGATGGAGTTCCTTGAAATTTGGTACAACTATCCATGGTGTACAGAGGATGAATCCTTATGACTTTCATGATACTAGCGCTACCAAAAACGAAATAAATATAAGTTTGAGCTATTACTTTAGAATGGCTGTCATAAGAAAGTGCTGTTATTGGTATTGTTACTAAGCACTTTTGGCAATAGACCTCCAACATGGTGACCAGATGATGTGTTAGGTCACCTTTAAGTCCTCGAGGTAGAAGTGTAATTCTAACTCAACCTGTTATCGCTTGCTCTGAGGCAAATAATGAAGTGTACTCAAATTCAAATGTCCACAATGAAAATCAATATGGATATAAAGCGGGGCAAGGGAAACAAACCGAGCGGGTCAAGCTGTAGTCTGTTCACAGTGTGATTTTCATCACGATTACATTTTTCAAAGTAAAATGTCCTCATTAAGTTGTTTTGAGGTCACAAACTGCTCACAAACACGGAGCTAATACTGTATGTAATAATGAGACCAAACAGACAAAACAATAGTTGACAGCAGCATTTTCCCTACTCAATTCGAAATAGACATCATCTCACAGTTTGGAAGATGACAAGATGCTCGTTTTCTCTGGAAACGTGTGTCCAGAATCAAGGTCTGTTCTCCATTAGAGCCTGTCACGATGCCTTCTGTCGTATTCTTACATCCTCCAAACAGGCTGGATGGGTGTGAGACTGACTGCCAAGATGTACATCTACAAGAATGAGGCTGTTGGCACTAGACGCTCTGCTGTATGTTGTTCTCTGTCTCTCTCTGAATACTGAGAATCATCACCTTTTTGATTTATTCACTGCTGCTTTTCTGATAAGTGTATTTCCCAAAATGGCGAACAATCCTTTTGATGCTACTCACCATGTAAGGACATACAAGTGTTTGCCTAGCAATGCATTTATTAGTGTGATGGGCTTCATTTGCACAGTCGTGCGCAAAGTGACATATTATCTCGTATTTGTGTACACTTGAAAAAGGTCCTGTTGTCTCCTGATAAGATGCATAACAGAACATGCAGTGTGTCCTGATGTTACCTCCCCGGGCTGAGGGGAGGCGCGTGAGCAAGCGTGCATGGTTTGTCGACACACTAGTAAATCCACGGGTGATGCTAACATCCCACAGATGTGTGAAGGCTGCAGTCTCCCGACTCAACCGCAGAGATGAATGCTGTGTGGGTGGGCGGGCGCTTCATTGATTTTTGTGTTGGAGAGATTAGTGCACATTAGGGTTACGCACTCAGGGCTAGGATATATTAAAGAGGAACATACACTTGAAGTCTGACTGCAAATTCAACTCTCCCACCCTCCTTCCGCTCTGCCCGTTGAGATGACAAGATGGGCTGGATCAGGCTGCAAACAGATGTATTACCAAACATTATTATTCAAGGTATTCCAAGTGGGAAAATATGGGATTAAATAAATGCACAGAGGATAGAATTGAAGATAGAAGTTCATTCTTGTCCTTTGGTAACAGTATATGTAACAAAATGCTCTGAGCTCAAACGTCCATTTGCTACCCTCAGTGTCGATGCTGTGACCAGTTTTGGTTTAGTGTTCATTAACCATTAATGTTGTCTGCTTCCCAGGGTCCTTGGGTTACACTCAATGTGTTTGTTTCAAGATAATGCCACTTAATTCTGAAAACATAATTCGGAAACAGGTGGGGTAGAGTATGCCATCACACTGGCAGGAAGCTCTTTAAGAAAAACAAGATTTTAAGACAGAATGTGACAATGCATTGGAAGTTGTGGCAATGAGAGCAATATGTCTTATCTTAGCAAATCTTAGAAATGCGGACAACAGCACACTTTTTCAGACTCTCTGTCTCTCCTCAAAGGCATTCATGATGTTGACTGACACTGACGTTGTAAAGGTGTTGGGCCATTAACACTTTGCTTGAAGCATCAGCAGCCTTAGCTTTACTCATCTACTGCGAAATATGACCAAACACTGAAATAACTCAAACCCGCTATACAGTAAATAGTAAAATTGTAAAAAATGTGCATAAAAACATATTAAAAACCTGAGCAAACAACCTGTCAAATAATAAATCATGCAGCTCACCTTCAAAGAGATCAAAGTACCTACTCAGTACACAGGTCCATAATCATCCTGTGCCATTTGGTCTGACTAAAGGTCAGCTAAAGCAGCCACTCTGCCAGGGTGCAGAGGTCAACAGCCTCCTTGCGTACAAGTAAATAGATCCACCAAGCTCAACAGTTGTCCAAGTGCAAGCTGGTTATCTGATTGCTTCCTTTCTCTTTGAAAGTGCTGTGTCACTCAGCTCACAGTCAGCCTACAGTTTTTTCCACATTATCCGTTCTTATCTGATCTGACACGGTTACCACAGCATTAACATACAACATGCATATTCCACTGCTCTGATGTCAGGAAAACCCACTGAGCGGACTTTCATTAGCCCCAAGTCTCGTTCTTTGATGAGAAGCAGCAGAAATCTTTTCCAAGATACTAGAAAGAAAGTGTGAGCAGGAAGTACAGACAGTCACCTTTTTAAAGGGATGCTAAACTGACATTGATTTTCTTCTTCTCCCCCTAAGCCCCCATTTTTTATCCTCTGTGTTGATGCTGCGTGTCAGCTGGGAGGCACGGTTCTGTACCATGCAGATGTAATCTACACCTCTCCATGCCAGAAAACAGCGATTGAATCGAGGCAGGCGGCTGATCCGTGACATGCTGACTGGATCGGCATAGCGACACATGTGTGGGTATCTGCTTTCATGCAACACATCCCAGGGGGGCAGGGATATGGTAGGAGGCCAATTCTCGTGATGTGTGTAGGGGTGAGAAGGAACGCTGCTGGAAGCGCTGCACGACTGGGTGGGATGTGCATGGGATGGCTGACACCACGTTAAAGAGATCTGGAAAGAGAGTGAATTTAAGCCAGATGGAGATACAAAGAGGAGGGGGGGGGGGGGGGGGGGGGGGTCAAG